>JAHRHZ010000133.1:81117357-81164951 GCA_024137785.1 Ginglymostoma cirratum
CGCACACACTCTCTCTCTCTCTCTCTCACACGCACACACTCTCTCTCTCTCTCTCTCACACGCACACACTCTCTCTCTCTCTCTCTCACACGCACACACACTCTCTCTCTCACACGCACACACACACATGGGCGTCTCCATTTGCTTTGACACAGTAGTATAAACAGTTTAGCCCAATGCATTGTCGAATTGGTCTGCACTTCAAACAGAACTCATTACAATAATAAGGCCTTGTAAGGTGCTTTTATCTTTGAACAGCTCCTCTCACTCCCTTCCAGTGATCTGATTGAGATCCATTCTTTGATCAAAGCACTAAGATCAGCCACAAGCCACTAACGCTGTAATGCAAAAATGGTTTCACATTGGCTACTCTTAAACTACAGTCAAGGACTGAACCACAACAGAAAAAATTAGGATTAGTGGCTGCAATTATTCATTCACAATCACTGAAGGGCTGGGAGCAATTACACAGCCTTGCCAATTGCCATTTCTTTCAGGTCATTCTTCTGTTGATGAAGGATTACAATCAATCCATTAGATCCATACGGGGCATCTTTAGAACAGATACCTTCACCGATGTGAAGGCCAATCCTTGATGGTCAGGGCTTGCCACAAGTTTCATACATGAATTTACCAAATGACCTCGAGAGTTGTTGCTTTTAGCCTGTTGTTAAGCCATTGTAGGCATCAGTCATTGTGATGGTACAGGCCAGTGCACAGTTAATGTCACCATGAAGTGATAGGCATGTCTGTCTTTGAATCTTTCATTACATCTCCTATTGTCTCATTGCTATTATTAATTCTGTCACTTCACCATATCCTGCTCTTTACTTAAGCAGTTCACAGGTCATTCCTATACGCAGATTGCAAAAATCTATATTCATGTTGTGACGTAAATTGTGGGATTTCTATACATTAATTCTAAGTTTGGGCTTTTGGTTTTTGAGTCAGTAATTGGTAGGTTTGTGTCTCTCTCAAGGCAATAATTAAATTGTAAGTATTTCTGTAGCTATGGTGATTTATTTTAAACAAATTGAGGCCTAGCACCTGAATCTGTGCATCACAAATGGATTTTTCTTTACCTTAGATTCATTTGTGACCCAGCAAGGTAAACAATAGGCTTCAAGGCTTGTTAGAGATTTCTAGCACTCGTTTGTTTTTAAGCTTAAGCAAACACCGATAACCTAGTGATTTGTTTTCCCCAGTTTTACCTTAAAGTATTGAGCAGTTCTGAGAAGTCTTTGGATGAAGCTGGATGTACAGACACATCCCTGTGAAGGGAAGTGTATAGGTTATCCTTGAGGGAAGAGCTAGGATTGATCCCCATACCTGCAGTGTTGGGGTAAAACCCTGAAAGAGGAGGAAATAAACAGAGAATAGGAACTGCAGATGCTGGAGAATCCGAGATAACAAGGTGTGGAGCTGGATGAACACAACAGGCCAAGTAGCATCATAGGAGCAGGAAAGCTTGACATTTCGGGCCTAGACCCTTCATCAGAAATGGGGGAGGGGAAGAGGGTTCTGAAATAAATAGGGAGAGAGGGGAAGGCAGCTAGAAGATGGATAGAGGAGAGGATAGGTTGAGAGGAGACAGAGAAGTCAAAGAGGCGGGGATAGAGCCAGTAAAGGTGAATGTAGGTGGGGAGGTAGGGAGGAGATAGGGTTGGGCTGCAGGTATCAATGTGGATTTCACAAGCTTCAAAATCTCCCCTCCCGCTACCGCATCGCAAAACCAGCCCAGCTCGACCCGCCTCCCTAACCTGTTCTTCCTCTCACCTATCCCCTCCTCCCACCTCAAGACGCACCCCCATCTCCTACCTACTAACCTTATCCCGCCCCCTTGACCTGTCTGTCCTCCCTGGACTGACCTATCTCCTCCCTACCTCCCCACTTACACTCACCTTTACTGGCTCCATCCCCGCCTCTTTGACTTGTCTGTCTCCTCTCCACCTATCCTCTCCTCTATCCATCTTCTATCCGCCTCCCCCTCTCTCCCTTTTTATTTTAGAACCCTCTTTCCCTCCCCCATTTCTGGTGAAGGGTCCAGGCCCGAAAGGTCAAGCTTTCCTGCTCCTATGATGCTGCTTGGCCTGCTGTGTTCATCCAGCTCCACACCTTGTTATCTCAGAAATAAACATAGCTCTTGTGGCTAAAGGGAGCAAAAGAGATAGTGGTAGGGGATGGGGTTGCAGGATTAGGGTATTGAGCTCGATGATCAGCCATGATCATGCTGAATGGCAAAGCAGATGTCAAGGGAATGCTTTAGGATTAAGACTGTGACCCCTGGTTCTGGACACCCCATCACTGGGAACATCCCTCCTGCATCTATTCTGTCTTCTTCATCTGCCTTAAAAGAGGAACTTCTTACTCTGAGGTTATGTCCCCTGGTCCTAGACAGTCTCACAATGGGAAACAGTCTCTGCATGTACCCTGCCAAGTCCCCTAAGAATCCTTTGTGGTTCAATAAGGTTGCCCTTTCATTCTCCTAAACTCCACGAGTACAGGCTCAACCTACTCAACCTCTTCTCCCAGGCCCCTCCAAACCTGGGATAAACCCTGTGATCCTTCTCTGGACTGCCTCCAATGCCAGGATATTTTTCCTTAGCAAAGGGGACCAAAGCTGTTCATGGTATTCCAGCAGCATGGAGGAAGGTGGTTGAGAGGGCCTATGGTGGCAGCAGCGTGGTGAATTGGGACATCCATTCCCCACTTCATTGTCGGTGGATCTGGTTTGTACCTCCTGGTGACAGCGCGGCAGTTTTAGTGGTGGCTATCGTGGTGGAGGCATGGTGGTTCCAGTTCGCTCCCTGTGGCTATGGCAGCAAATGCAGCAACGTAGTGGCTAAGAGCAGAGGCTGAAGTGATTATGACTTCAGTGTCGGCAACTTTGTGGGTCTGGTCTACCCCTCCTGCTCATATCCCAGATGTTCAGCAGATGCAAGCTTTGCCTTTGTATCATAAATATTTCTGTGAAGTGCAGTGGATCTGATGTTGCTAATGTGACACGACCATAAGACCATAAGACATAGGAGTGGAAGTAAGGCCATTCGGCCCATCGAGTCCACTCCGCCATTTAATCATGGCTGATGGACATTTCAACTCCACTTACCCGCACTCTCCCCGTAGCCCTTGATTCCTTGCGAGATCAAGAATCTATCAATCTCTGCCTCGAAGACATTTAACATCCCTGCCTCCACTGCGCTCTGTGGCAATGAATTCCACAAGGGAACACTTAGGAGGCAGCAATCATAAAACATGTCTAGTCAATTTGTATTTCTTTCTGTGTTGGCGTGAGAGAGCAATTATACTAGGAAGGATACTGTGAAAATCTTCCTGCTCTTCTTGAACAGTAGTAACTTATCCAGAACCACACAGAGGAACTGTCAACTAGCTACCTCAGTAAGGGAAAAAAAAAATCACAAGAGTCAGGGATAACCAAAGGTGACGACTCATTTTACCTTCCCAAACCAAGGGTTGTTGAGATATACTTTCATGCCGAGCTAATCCTAAGATCAACGATACAGCTTAGCAGTCCTTGCAGTCAGGACACCCAGTGCGGCTAGGGAGGGTGTTCCAGGTTTCTGGACACTCTCAAAGAGTGTCTTATATATCACACAATCCTACGTACAGCTCTGCTGTTCGCAAGAGCCAATACAGATACAAGAGCCAAATCCTCTCCTCCCGCTACACCATTCTACGAGTCAACGATTAATTTATCATTTAGTTTTGAAAAGCTGGACGATTACTGGGTAAGGTAACACAGTGATAACAAGGTGTAAAGCTGGATGAACAGAGCAGGCCTAGACCAAAACGTCAGCCTTCCTGCTCCTCTGATGCTGCTTGGCCTGCTCTGTTCATCCAGGTCTACACCTTGAAATCTCAGATTCTCCAGCATCTGCAGTTCCTACTATCTCTGAGGTAATACACTGGTTGTGCTATTGAACTAACAACCCTGAGGAAACAAATTTGAACTGCCGAGGGTGACATTTGAAAGATCTGATTTTCAAAGCAAATAAATGGTCATGAAGCTGTGAGATGCTCCCTTCCTGGGTAGGAAAATGTTGTCCTAATCTAGGTTAACTCATATGTGACTCCAGTTCCGCACGAATATGGTTGACTCCAATGCCTTCTGAAGTAGCCAAGCAAGATGAATAAACAAAATATCCCCGTACACTTAAGGGAATTAAATTTGCAGTGGTTTTCTTTCCCCGCTCTGAGGGTTGGGCAGCACTGTGGTTCAGTGATTACCCCTGCTGGCTGTCAGTGGCAGGGACCAGATCTCGATTCTAACCTGGGGCAACTGCCTTTGTGAAGTTTACACGTTCTCCTCATGTCTGTGTAGATTTCCATTGGTTTCTTCAGTTTCCTCCAAAAATGTGCAGGTTAGGAGAACTGACTGTGCCAAATTGCCCCATAGTGTCCAGGGCTATGTAGGCTATGTGGTTTAGCTACGGTAATTGCGGGGTTATGGGGATGGGATGCTTTTCAGAGGGTTAGTGCAGACTCATTGGGCCAAATGGCTTCTATCCACACTGTAGGGATTCTATGATTCCAGGGCCTAAAGTCTTTGGAATTCCCTTCCCCAAAAGACATTGGATGTAGAATCTTCAAATATTTTTAAGGCAAAGATAGATAGATTCTTGATTACCGAGGTGGGGGAAAGATTAATCGGGAGATGCATGCATGCAGAGTTGATGTTAAAATCACATCAGCCATGATCTCGTTGAATGGGGGAAGCAGGATTGGAGGGCCGAGTGGTCTACTCTTGTTGCTCTGTAGAGCCAAGGGGATCAGAGGGGGGAGAGATCAGGCTAAACCACGAACAACTGGCACTAACATGATGGCCGAATGGCCTCCTTCTGTGCTGTAGAAGCTTGCTGATGTCCACTGACAGCAGTAAGTCCAAATACATCCCTCCATGACCCTTGCAAGACAAGCAGGGCGGGCAACAACTGCTGGCCTCGACAGTGTTGCCGCATCCATGAGAACATAAACAATTCTGAACAAACCACGGCACCAAGGTTCTTGGCACCATCAGCAACAGCAAAGAGATCATTATTCCTTCTGGATGCAATACCATGGGTGGAAAGCCTTTCAAAGGAAAATTCGGGGGGCGGGGGGGGGGGGAGCGGGAGTTGGAGGTAAACAGAAGTAGTTTGTTTCAATGCCAAGTCAGCAGACATCAAACTGGAGTAGGCAGAGTTATCAGCAGCCCACTCCGAACAGGCTATTTGGCTGCCAGCCAGAATAGCAATTTCTCACATCTCTTATCTTAGCACACGAAGCTAGTGCAGGCATTATGCAACCCCCATAACCTCCCCAAAAAAAAAGGAGCTCTCTGCCTCCAACGCTTGCTTAGACAGAGCAAATGAAAGTGGGTAACATGCACACAAACCCAGCTGTCTTCACAAACTCTTATCGGAAAGAGAGAAACGCTTACTCTATTAAATCTCTGCAATACAGGGAGATGTCTTTTCATAAACAAAGTACGCTCACACAAATGCGAAGAGACAGTGACATCAGTTTTCCTATTTAGTGCAAAGAAGTAAAACCATGCCCACTTTTTAAAAAAATTTTAATTCAGCACTCAGGGTAAAATCCTGTCAAAATCAAAGATCAGCAAAATCAAGTTGGCAAACTTGTCAATAAAAGTTGTATCCAGGAAAGTTATTGTTTGAAGATACTGCAGCAGTAAACGTTGCCGCAGAAAGAACCCAGAATAAACAGACGTCAGGTCTCAGTTTCATAAGGATACTTCTGGGAAGGAAAACTGTGTGCTGTGAATAACAATACTGCATGCAGGCCAAATACACATTTCCCTCTCAGATCACATCTTCCAAGTGGAATGTGTCTGTACAGGACGTTTGGGTTTGCATTGGAAATTATTTACAGTTTAATACTGTGTTTGTAAATGCAGTGTCTGGGCAGATAATGCAATGAATCTCAGAATAATTGCCCTCTTCCTCATTCTGTTCTCTTCCACCCATAACTGAGCTAAACAATCTCAATCGCTACCCAGTCCATCACACAAACTAGCCTACTATCCATTGACACTGCCTGTACTTCCCATTGCCTCAGGAGAGCAACCAACATAATCAAAGACCCCTCCCACCCCAGTTATACTCTCTTCCACCCTCTTCAACTGGCAGAAGATACACAAGTTTGGAAACATGTACCAACAGATTTAAGAACAGCTTCTTCCCTGCTGTTATCAGGCTTATGAACAGATCTTTCATATGAGAGTTAATCTTTCTCTGCAGCTGTAACACAATATTCTGCATTCTGTTCTAATACCCTGATGTATTTATGTAAAGTATGGTTTATCTGGTTAGCACACAACAGAATACTTTTCACTGCATCTCAGCACATGCGACAATAATAATATAAAATAAATCAAGTCAATCTGTTCAGAAAGTGCCATCATCACAACTAGCTTTAGGACTCTTGGGTGATGGAGAATTAGGTAAGTTAACCAACAGCACCTTGCATTTATACAGCGCCTTTAGTGATGTAAAACATCCCAAGAGGTCTCACAGGAACACAAGCAAACAGAACTTGAAACCCAGCCACAATGAACTGGGCTGCAAATTCCAGACATCCACCACCCTCTGGCAGAGAAAGATTTTCTCATGCCCCTCTGATCATTCTGTCAATGACCTTAAATCTAAACAAAAAAAAAAGGACTGTACTGGAAATCAGAAACAAACACAGAAATTCCTGGAAGACCTCAGCAGGTCTGGCAGCATCTAAGGCGACAAGAGATAATGTTTTGGGTCCAGTGATCCTCCTTCAAAATGAAGAAATCTCTGCCCCCTACTAAATGACCTCTCTGCTAGGGGAAACAGATCTTCTGGGTCCACTCTATCCAGGCCTCTCATGATTAAGTCACCCCTCACCTTCCTTCGCACCAGGAGAAACAATCCTGGCCTACCTCTTTCTTCATAGCTGCAATTTTCAAACGTAGTAACATTAAAGTCATTCAGTTTAACACCACAGAAACAGACCCTTCAGTCCAACTAGTCCATGCCAACCATAATCCCAAACTAAACTAGTCCCACGTGCCTGCTCCTGGCCCACATCCCTTCAAGCCTTTCCTATTCATGTACTTATCCAAATGTCTTTTAAAACTTGTCATGTTGATAAAGCTTTTGGTCACTTAAGATTTATAAGAATAAGTTTCTTGGTTCTTCTATCTTTTCACTCACACAGAGAAGGGGCAAAGAGAAAAATGTTTCCAGTTTGCCCACTCTGAAGCCTCGGTGTGCTTTGCACTTACAAATCTATAACAAACTGTAGCTGGATCAACCCAAGGTCATTTGTCAGATAGTTAGCTATTCCTTCACTGAAAAACTTAGAGGTTTATGAATTCACGAGGGGCAGAGATAAGCTAAATACCCGAAGTCTTTTTACCAGGGTAGGGGAGTCCAAAACTAGAGGGCAAAGATATCAGGTGAGGGGTAATATTTAAAAAGGACCTGAGGGGCAGTTTTTTCACACAGAGTGGTGCGCGTATGGAATGAGCTACCAGAGGAAGTGAAGGTTTGAGTCATAAAGAAAGGCTGGATAGGCTAGGACAGTTTTCACTGGTGAGTAGGAGGTTGAGAGGCAACCTTTTTATAAAACTATGAAAGATATAGATAGGGTTAATGGTGGCTGTCTTTCTCCGAGGATGGGGCAATTCAAGACTAGGGGGCATGTTTTTAAGGTGAGGACAGAGATTTAAAAAAAGACATGAGGGGCAGGCAAAATTTTCATACAGAGGTTAGTTTACACGTGGAATGAAGTTCCTGAGGAAGCGGTGGATGCGGGTATGCTTACAAGAATCATCTTAAAAGATGGCATGGGGTGGTAGAATAAGGATAAAGTAATTAAATTCAAAGATGTGTAGGACAGAATTTCAGAGATTAGGGGCAGTGGAAGGAGTTGGGGAAAGAAACTCTCCTTTGCAACTCCTGCAGAAATGTGTGCATGTGAATGTGCGCACACCAGTCTCTCTTAACACTCACTCTCCTCCCTCCTCTTCCCAGTCAGTCAAGCAGGGCTCACCCAGTAGCAATGAGACTGAACAGAAAACTGAGGGGAAAATAAAGCAGGCCTTTTTGCGGCTTTGTAAGGCTGTAAAGGGTTAAATGAAGATTGCAGCAAGTGCTCCACCTTCTCCTTCCATTGATAGTAATACTAGCTGTAGAAATTGCTTTTCACCTGGCAGATTACAACACAAAGTTCTGAGAAGCCCTGGTTCTGTTTCTTTCTATGTCACTGTTATACAATTTGAACATTCAATGTCACTGTAGCCATGTCAACTTTCACAATGAGCAGTGGGTTATCTGGCAGTGAGTCAACTGTACAGTTGTGCAACTGAGGAGGCCTGATAAATTGGAATATAAACTCACTTTTCTGTGACTTTTTATATTTCTGTCTGGCCTTTGATGCAAGTATCTTGTGTATCATCCTGCGCTGCGCTGTGCTCCCAACTATGTGCTGCATGGCAGCACTGCCATATTGCTAATTGTAAAGATTACTATCAGAATCCAGCAAAAGGTTGTTTCTGGTGACCAAGTAAAACCTGTCGTGTTGCGTAATGAAGGCCTACGACTCCCATACAATTATTACTGCTGTAATCAAGTGAAACATAACAATTTATTGGTGCTGATAATAATTTATGTACTGTAACGTATCACAGATAGCAATGTGATAATGATCAGATAGTCTGTTCAGTAGATGGGTAATTATTGGTCAAGACATGCGAATTTCCATCTGCTCTTCTTTAAAATAGTCGTTTTGAGTCTTCAACATTGACTGAGATGGTGAGGTTTTGGTTTAATGTCTCACCTGCAAAGGGGCATCTTCAACACTGCATGCACTCTCAGTACTGCGTGTTAGTATCACAGATTAAATGCTCAAATCTCTGTACTGTTCTCATTGAATGAAGGCAGCCCACTCTCAGTCTGATGTGAAGAGGTTGTTTGATAGAAATTAACTCACTATTTCATATTTCTTGGAAGACGACACATGAGATGGGGGAAGCAAAAGGATACTGTGATCATTGCACAGTGAATATTACAATGTGGTTACAGAAAGCTTGGTAATCAGTAACCAACTGTCCTTTCTTTTTCATTATTTGCCATATTCTCTCTCAAAATAAGAACAAGTTGTCAGCATGCATTACATTCCAACTCTAGGACACAACATACTGTAATTTTCAATATTATTGAAACAGGAGCAGGACATTCAACTTCCAGCTTGCTTCACCATCCAGTTAGATCAAGCTTGACTCCTTCCACAAGTCTATTTACTAGCCTTTATAAGAGCATAAGACACAGGAGCAGAATTAAGCCATTCTGTCCATCAAGTCTGCTCTAACCCATTCTCGTGCCTTCTCCTCCTGAATTTCCACCAACCTCCACCCCCCAACCCCCAACAATCAAGAATCAAGAACATATCCCTGTCTTAAATACACTCAATGACTTGGAACTCATCGCCATAGAAGGCTATGGAGGCCATAGATTCATTGACTAAAGAAATTTTTCTTCATCTCAGTTTGTCTCTTCACTGAGGCTGTGACCTCAGGTCCTAGTCTCTCCTACTAGAGGAAACATCTTCTCTATGTCCACTCTATCCAGGTCTCTCAGTATTCTGTAAATTTCAATCAAATTCCTCCCCCCTTATCCCCCTAAACTCCATCAAGTACAGACCTAGTTTCCTTAACACAAATCTAATCTCTGTCCAGAAATCCAACATCAATGTGCAACAGCCTTTTTGAGACACAGACAGACACAGAGAGAGAAGGTAGAGAGAGGGAGACAGAGTTCCAGTTTTCTATTTCCATTTTACACTTTTAAATTTTGATCAGATCACCCTTCAATTCCTTCCAAATTCAAAGGAATAAAAGCAAGCTTAAGGAATCTATGTTCACCCTTTCAACTCCTTTCATTTGCACTGCACCGTCTCCAAGGGCTTGCTGGAGTGCAATGGTCAGGATCGAAAGCAGCAATCAGCTAAGGCTCTGTACAAATGAAGGGTCACTTCTAACCTCGTATTCCAGTCCCCCATACCCAACCAAATGAGTTAAAGGCCTATGTTCCATTAAGGTTAATAATTTGCTTTTGGTACTGGTCTTCTAAATGGCATAGTCACAACTGCAAACCTCAAAGCCAATAGTGTCCAAACTAAGCCGTTTTCCTGGAGGAAATTCACTGAGCAGTCATAAAAGTAGAGATCAATGCTATCCACCTTCACTGTTTAAGTGCTTCAGTAGTTACATTGCTGAGCATACACACCAAGGTCTGATTCTCAGTGTGACCAGTGAATTGTTCTCTCCATGAGGTAGCTGTGAGGACGATAATATTTGGCTTTACTGCTCACAAGGTGGATGACAAGAAGAGGGATTTTTGAGCAGAGTTCTGTTTCTAATCACTACACAGCAAGCTTTCTTAGAAACTGAATACATGCAGACATTGATCAGGATTCAGCTGCCGTGTTGGCCTCTGCAGTCAAACAGCCAGATACATTCTGTTTAGATTCTTACAACTAAGAAGTAGATGTTGACCGAGTGAGAAGACCAATGGGAGGCAGGTTTCAATCAAAAATACATCGTAGAACTGTGGAGCCAAACAGTGCTGTAAATGAGGGATAAAAGGTACTGCAGATGCTGGAGAATCCGAGATAACAAGCATGGGGCTGGATGAACACAGCAGGTCAAGCAGCATCATAGGAGCAGGAAAACTTGACCTGCTCCTATGACAGTGCTGTAAATACTTTGTAGGTAGGGTTCCAGATGGTCGGTACCTAGAGAGAGCAAAGCAAAGAGGGGAAAAGAAAAGAGGCTGGCTTTTATGTTATGTAGACAGTCACACAGCACTCCCTTCCCTCGTCCTGCTTCTCTGAGCTGGGCTAGATTGTTCAATCTTTCGTCAGGAAACAACGCACAATGATGACAATAATGGAGAGGGTTAGAGAGACTGAATCACTCAAGATTCATTCTCTGAACAAGCAAACTCAATAAAGTTAGCTCACAGCCATCTATTAGACAAGCCAGACAAGCCTGGACGTGCTCAAGAGGCTTTGAGAGGTGGACGGAATCAGCTTCCCACCAATCAGTCCAGAGAAAGAGGCTGAAGAATTCTAAGTGCAGGTATAATCAGTACGGCCTTTATTACTGAAGATCACCCTGCAACATGACACTAATGCAGAAAAAGCCAGGATATTCTAGACAGCCAGTGAGAAATCTTTGAACTGAAACTGCTGATCTAAATTTGTGCACAGTAGGCTCTGACAAAACAGTAGTAAGAAAGGCAAAAAAAAATCTTTCATTCTTTAAACATTAGTATCTTTCTGCAAAGATTGCACTGCTTTTCCCCAACCAAAATATCTATCCTGACATACAGTTCACTAAGCTGTTGGGCAAATGGCCTTGCTTCTGGGCTGCAAATTCCAAGTAATACATGTTCCAACACCATAAGCTAGCAAATGTGTTTTCTTCTCCCTAATCCAGGCTTCACGGAGATCAGCCGACTCAGCACACGCTTGGAATCCAACTCAGAATTTCCTGATCTGTAAAGTTCAGCACGTCAGCCAGTGCTTACACCCATAAGGCCACCAAGCAAAATCAAATCAAATAAAACCGAACAGATTCCTTCACCCATATTTCAAAGGGAAGTGCTACAAACACAAACTGTGTTTGCATGATTTCCTCAGGATGTAAAGTGGCTAAGTTACTGAACAAAACACCTAGAGACCTTCGATATTACACAACCTCAGTCTTTCACCACCCCTACTCACTGAGGGACCAAAACAATAGCTGAGAGGCTCACTCCTAATGCCTGTCTAGTGATTAGACAAGTGCAGGCATGGAAGATGTGACAAGCAATATTTAACAAGTTTCTCACATTCCCACTTCCTGTAAAACTGTAAGCGATCAGAAAGATATAACAGGAGTGCTTGTGCTTACCAAATGGATTACTGACAGCCATTACAGTTAACACTGATGGCAAAGGCTGACCCTTCCTGTTCAGACAAAAAACTTAATGACTCCAGTGTTCACATTACTTATTGGTTAGTAACAAATCGCCCAAAAAAAAGATAAGGGTGACAGCAGTGTTATGTGAATGAGTGGCAGCTGGAGATAAAATTGTACAGCAATGAGGACAGCTGGCAAAGGTAGAGGAGTCCAAAACTAAAGGGTGCAAGTGTAATATGAGGGGGGAAAGATTTAAAATGGATTTAAGGGGTAACTTTTTCACACATAGGGTGGTGCGTATATGGAATGAACTGACAGAGGAAGTGGTCGAGGTTGGTACAATTACAACATTTAAAAGGCATCTGGATGGATACACGAATAGGAAGGGTTTAGAGGGATATAGGCCAAATGCTGGCATATAGGGAGTAGACTAATGTAGGATATTTGGTCACATGGCCGACTTGGACCTTCCAGTCTGTTTCCATGCTGTACATCTCTCTGATTCTAAGTCAACAGAAGACAATATCTTTTAAAAAACATATTTTTGAACATTAGACACAGATCTCATATTCAAGTTCACTGATTGCAGACACAATCTTCCAGAGGGAAAAGAACTTCCATTTATATAGGGACTTTCATGACCTCAGGATGCCTCAAAATAATTCACAGCCAAAACAGAACTTGTGAAATGTTGTCACTGTTGTAACATTAGGAGACTAAGCTTCAGATTGCTGTTCGTGTATATTTGCTGTGCACAAATTGCTGAAGGCCAGATGATCTCTGCTGCATCAGTGGAAGAGACAAATATTGGTCAAGATAGAAGGTGTGGGTGGAATTCCACCTCTGCTGTTTGGTATGCTTTCGCTGGATATTGTACACCCATCTTCCAGGACAGGTGCAGCACCCACTTAACATTTCACCTAAAAGAAATAGTTCTGACATTACAATACTCCATCAGTACCACTTGTGAGGACAAGATTTGATTATAAGCTCAAGTCTCTGAAACTGAACTTGAAGTCACAACCACCTTCTTCAAGTGAGCATTACTGAGCAAGCACAGCAAAGAAACCAGATGTTTGCATTCCTCAACAGTATCTACTGACTTCTGTTCAAATAATCACTAGCAACAAGAGATTGATTTTACCCTCTTGTCAGATAAACAGACTCTCAGCAATCCTACTTGAAACACACACATGAAGAATTAACACCCTGGAAAAGCTTCCCAGGGTCATTAGCATGTATGGGGCCATTTGTCTCCTAGTAACTGACTTTGTCTTCACAGGAAGAGGAAAAAGCTTGCATTAGTGTACTGCATTTTAAATTGCAACATCTCGGCATTCTTCACAGGTTCAATATCAGAAATATTTTGACACAAAGGGTCATACCAGGACAGTTAGGTGAAGCTTGGTCAAAAGGAAGTACATTTAATGGAACATCAAAGCAGAGGTAAAAAGACAGGCATGTTTAGGAAAGGCAGTCCAGAGTTTAGGGCCAAGACTGCCTCAAGGTCTGGCTGTCACTGGCAAAGTTGAGGAAAGGGGGATGTATAAAAGGGTAGGAACCTTGTCAGCATTTATCAGCATTGTTCTGCTTATTTGCCCAGTTCAAAGTAGAACTACTGGTCTATTTCTTTTTGACTACAACAATAAACCTGAGAATCAGATATTGCAAACTCTACAGATCTCTATGGGAATAGTATGAAGAGCTGCTGTGAAACTTTAGATTTTCCAAAACTAATTTAAAAAATTACCAAAATATAAGACATGACAGGACAGAACTCAAACTCCTTTTGAAGGTCTGACCAATTTTCCAGTGCCATGGCTTACATTTTCTCTCAGTTTTCCTTAATCCGTAAAAACCTGCTGTTTGCCAACCTTTAATCCTAGCCATGTTGTCTAACCTACTTTATTAGGAGTCTTTAATGAACTGGCAGAGTGGCTTTTGTTAATCATAGGCTCATATTACAAAGGTTTGAGCTGAGTAAAAAGAAAAACAGTAATACATTCTACAGATTTTAATTTAATATTCTTCAATTGAAACTAATGCATAATTCAATTTCTATATGAAATAAATAACTTCAAACTATCAGTTCTGAAAGGTTATTGACATAGAATGTTAACTCTATTCCTTTCTCTATACAGATGCTGCCTGATTTGCTGAGTATCCCAGCATTGCCTATTTTTATTTCAAATGATAGAACTGTAATGCTGTTTCAAGTTTGGAAAGTTTATTAATTATACCATCCATAGGATTCAAAATAAAACAAAAAAAAACTACAGATGCTGGAGGTCTGAAACAAAAAGTAAAGTGCTGGAGAAACAGCATTTCTGGCAGCATTTGTGGAGAGAGAAATAGAGTTAACATTTCAAGGCAAACATTTTCCACACAGACAATTGAGGATAGGGGTTGGGAGAGAGAGAGCTCTGAGAGATGCACTGCCTGGGAGGGTATTAGAGGCAGGATATAAAATTTCATCCTTTACACAGTACGTGGATGAGCACTTAAATGTCACAATATTCAAGGCTATAGGCCAAGTACTAGAAAGTGGGATTACTGTAGATAGGCCAGCAAAGACTCGGGAGCTGAAGGGCCTCTTCTGTGCTGTATGAATTTATGACCCAGATTGGAATCTGAATATTGAACGGTGTGTGTCATTTAGGAAGGACAGGAAGCTAAGAAAGTTTGGAGGAGTGGCTCTGTCAATTAAAGATGATATCAGCACCATTAAGAGGGATGACCTTAGTTAAGGAAACCAGGATATAGGAGCAGTCTGGGTTGAGATGAGGAATGATAAAGACAAATTGTCAGTTGTGTATAGGCCCCCTAACAGTCACCACATGATTGGACAGGGTATCAAGGATGAAATAATGGAAGGTTTATCAGAAGGATACAGCAATCATCATGGGCTGGAACATACAGACTGGAAAAATCAGATGGGGAAAATATAGTCTAGAGGAGCAATTCACCAGTTTTGGACTTTTTTTTAAAACATCATGTTATGGCCCCAGAGCGCAGGCCAGTTTTGACCAATGAGATAGGATTAATTACTGAATTTATAGTGGTGAGCAATGACCATATTATGATTAAATTTTATGCTCGGTTTATGAGAAAGAAATGTGGGTCGAACTCAACTATTCTGAATTTAAACAAGGAAAATTATGAGGGCATGAAAATAGGGCTAGTGAAAGCAAACTGGCAATTTAGATTAAGGGACAGGTCAACAGAATTGCAGTGACAAACATTTAAGGGGATATTCCAGAACACACAGAATAGATACATTCCAAAAAATAAAAAAAAAACACCTAAGGGACGGACCCACTACCCGTGGGTAACTAAAAAAGCCAAAAATAGCTTCAAATTCAAAGAAAAGATGTAATTTTGCAAAGATAGGAGGCAGGTCAGGAGAGCAGACAGAACATAAAAAAAAAGCAAAGAGCTGCTAAACGAATAATGAAGGAAAAATTAGAACACAAGACAAAGTTAGCCAAAAACAAAAAGAGTCAGATAGGAGAAGTTTCTTCAGGTATTTAAAAAAGGAGAGTTAACAAAGGAACAATAGGTTCTATAGAAAGACAGTCTGGGGAATTAGTAATGTTGGGGGGGGGGGGGGGAATAAAATGACCTTCGTAAACCAGTTTATAAATGGATTTTTACAACAACGAACAGTGGTTCGAAATGCTTTTTTTCCAATCAAATTCAAATTTCACCATATGCCATGGTGGGCTTTGAACAACCAGGACATTAGCTTTGGTTCTGGATTACTAATCTAGTGACAATATCACAATGCCACCATCAAGTGACGAGTAAGATTCACACCACAGAAGTACCAGGTAATCACCATCCGTTTTTTTATTCACTTGTGGGATGTGGGCATTATAGACCATTTACTGCCCATCCCTACCTGACCTTGAGAAGGTGGTGGTGAGCTGCTATCTTGAATCGCTGCAGTCTGTCAGCTGTAAATAGACCCACAATAGTGTTAGGAAGGAAATTCCAGGATTTTGACCCAGCGACACAAAGGGAACAGTAATATACTTCCAAGTAAGGAGGGTGTGTGATTTGGAGGGGAACTTGTAGACGGTGGTATTCCCACGTATCTGCAGCCCTTGTCCTTCCAAATGGAAGTGGTCATGGGTTTGGAAGAGAAAATCTAATGCATTCTCATTTGGTAGTATCACCATCACTGAATCTCCCAGTATCAGCATTTTGGAAGTTACCATTGACCAGAAACTGAACTGGACTCACCTTTAAACACTGTGACTACAAGAGCGGAGGAAAGGCTAGGAATCACACAGTGAGTAACTCACCTTCTGACTCCCCAAAGCCTGTCCACTATCTACAAGGCACAAGTCAGGAGTGTGATAGGATGCTCCCCACTTACCTGGATGACTGCAGCCCCAACAACACTTAACAAGATTGACACCATCCAGGCCAAAGTAGCCCGCTTGATTGGCACCACATCCACAAACATCCATTCCCTTCACTTCCAATGCTCAGTAGCAGCAGTGTGTACTATCTACATGATGCACTGAAAACAATTCACCAAGGATCCTTTCACAGCACCTTCCAAACTCACGATCATTTCCATGTAGAAGGACAAGCGCAGCAGACACATGGGAACACCACTCCCTGCAAGTTCCCCTTCAAGCCACTCACCATCCTGATTTGGAAATATAATCGCTGTTCTTTCAGCATCGCTAGGTCTAAATCTTGGAATTCCCTCCCTAACAGTATTGTGGGTCTACCTACAGGACATAGACAACAGTGATTCAAGAAGGCAGCTCACCACCACCTTCTCAAGGGTAACTATAGGCAGGAACCAAATTTTGGGCCCAGCCAGCGATGCCCACAACCCATTGACGTATGTTTAAAAAAAAACACGAGAGGTTATTAACACTTAGGATTCCAATTATTTTTCAGATGAATATTTCAGAAAAAACATTTATAAATTCCTACAAATACTCTGGTCTCTGTCACACAACCATGCTACTAGCACCCTTTCATTCCATGGGCTCTAATTTTAAAGTCAAACTTGTTATGAAGTACCTTTTCAAATATGGTCTGGAAGTTCACGTAGACCACAACCACCTTTACAGTGACTCAAAAAAAAATGAAGAATCCAATTTCCCTTGAACAAATCTTAACCAGTTTTCCTTCATTAATCCACACTGGTCCAAATAATTGCCGATTTTTTCCTGAATTATCGTTTCCATGTACGTTAAATCAACAGAATGATATGGACAAAGGGCAGGAAAGTGGATGTGAGGAATAAAAACCAAAAAAGCTGCGGATGCTGCAAATCAGGAACAAAAACAAAGTTGCTGGAAAAGCTCAGCAGGTCTCGCAGCATCTGTGAAGGAAAAAAAATCAGAGTTAACATTTCTAGTCTGGTGACTCTTCCTCGGAACTGGGCTCTGAGGACGTTCGGATGAAGGGTCAGTGGACGCAAAACGTTAACGCTGATTTTTTTTTTTCACAGATGCTGCCAGACCTGCTGAGCTTTTCCAGCAACTTCTGTGGATGTGAGGAATGTTGGATTAGCCATGATCCTATTGAATGGCAGAGCAAGCTCGAACAGCCTACTCTTGTTCTCATTTCACGTGGCTTTATAATCCTCGAGGGGAAAGAAAGCACACAATATCAGCCACACAGAAAGCCTGAGAAATTCAAACCAGGTTGGCAGTCATATAAAAGATTTGAGGAGGAAAGTGACCATCCATTAATTGCCTAATACAGGAGCCAGCTCTGGTAGAGATAATAGGAACTGCACATGCTGGAGAATCCGAGATAACAAGGTGTGGAGCTGGATGAACTTTCTCCCCACCCCACAGTGGTCAAAAACGCCCTCGACCGTGTCTCCCGCATTTCCCGCAACTCATCCCTCACACCCCGATCCCGCAATAACAACCAAAAAAAATCCCCCTCGTCTTCACATACTACCCCACCAACCCCCGGATCCAACGCATCATCCTCCAACACTTCCGCCATCTGCAATCCGACCCCACCACCAAAGACATTTTTCCCTCCCCACCCTTATCTGCTTTCCAGAGGGACCACTCTCTCCGGGACTCCCTTGCTCCACACTCCCCTGCAGCCCCACCACACCCGGCACTTTTCCCTGCAACCGCAGGAAGTGCTACACCTGCCCCTACACCTCCTCCCTCACCCCAATCCCAGGCCCCAAGAAGACTTTCCACATCAAGCAGATGATGTTCACCTGCACATCTGCCAATGTGGTATACTGCATCCGCTGTACCCGTTGTGGCCTCCTCTACATCTGGGAAACCAAGCAGAAGCTTGGGGACCGCTTTGCAGAACACCTGCACTCAGTTCGCAACAAACAATTGCACCTCCCAGTCGCGAACCATTTCAACTCCCCCTCCCATTCCTCAGATGACATGTCCATCCTGGGCCTCCTGCAGTGCCACAATGATGCCACCCGAAGGCTGTGGGAACAGCAACTCATATTTAGCCTGGGAACTCTGCAGCCCAATGGTATCAATGTGGATTTCACAAGCTTCAAAATCTCCCCTCCCCCTACCGCATCCCAAAACCAGCCCAGCTCGTCCCCGCCTCCCTAACCTGTTCTTCCTCTAACCTATCCCCTCCTCCCACCTCAAGCCGCACCCCCATCTCCTACATACTAACCTCATCCCGCCCCCTTGACTTGTTCGTCCTCCCTGGACTGACTTATCTCCTCCCTACCTCCCCACCTACACTCACCTTTACTAGCTCCATCCCTGCCTCTCTGACTTGTCTGTCTCCTCTCCACTTATCCTCTCCTCTATCCATCCTCTATCCGCCTCCCCCTCTCTTCCTATTTATTTCAGAACCCTCTTCCCCTCTCCCATTTCTGATGAAGGGTCTAGGCCCGAAACGTCAAGCTTTCCTGCTCCTATGATGCTGCTTGGCCTGCTGTGTTCATCCAGCTCCACACCTTGTTATCCCAGCTCTGGTAGATGTCGGAGCTGCTTTTCTTCAATGCCGCTCAACAGTATCCATCAGTAGACCAATCAAGCTCCAGCCAGACCAAACTATAGGACTGTATCCAAATAAGGCTGCACATACTTTTACAGACTTTTGGGGAGTGGGGTGAGAGGAAAGAAAGCATACGAGAGGGGAAATTTCTCTCTCATTCTTTCATATACTAATTTGTTTTAAATGGAAGGTCACGAGTATAACCAGCATCCTGCAAAACACATGCCAAAGCCAGCTTCGAATCACTTAAATTTGGTATAAAGTGAATCTCTAATCATAGCGTGTAATAATCCATCCATACCACAGAATTGGAAGGATGCTCATTCTGTTCAGCAATTACTCTCCAGTACACAGGCTTCAAACCTTGACTGCCAGATGAAGATCATAGTGCTGCCAACTTCAATAGGTCAGAAAGATTGCATCAGACGGTACAAGAACATAAATAGGAGCAGCAATCTACTATTTGAGCCTTCTAGCTTGCGAAGTGATTCAACAAGACCATAGCTATCAGCTATCTCAGTTTTAATATGCCTGCCTTATTCCATTGATTTCATTAGAATCCAAAAAATATGATACCTGTTGCTCTCAACTTTTCCCAATCTCTCTCTGTCCATCTCTCTCCCCTCTCCCAGAAAATCCCCAGAGGTCAAAGAAACTAAACAGAAAGCTCAGAATTATAAATAGGAAGAATCAAGGAACAAAGAGAATATTGTTTAGCAAAGATAAGGTTGGTACTGGTACAGCTCAAAATCAGCTGAAGCATACAGTGTGGAGTATGAGCCTGGACAAGTTACTACTGGAAGAGCTCACATCTGGCAAAAAGCATGGACAAGAGTCTCAGCAATGTTAAAGGTGAAAACAGGTGACTTTACTAAGAACAAAGAAAATTACAGCACAGGAACAGGCCCTTTGGCCCTCCAAACCTGCGCCGATCCAGATCCTCTATCTAAACCTGTTGCCTATTTTCCAAGGATCTGTACCCCTCTGCTCCCTGCCCATTCATGTATCTGTCTAGATACACCTTAAATGACGCTATCGTGCCCATCTCTACCACCTCCGCTGGCAACGCATTCCAGGCACCCACCACCCCACTGCATATCTCCCTTGAACTTTTCCCCTCTCACCTTGAAATTGTGATCCCTAGTAATTGAGTCCCCCACTCTGGGAAAAAGCTTCTTGCTATCCACCCTGTCCATACCTCTCATGATTTTGTAGACCTCAATCAGGTCCCCCCTCAACCTCCGTCTTTCTTATGTAAATAATCCTAATCTACTCAACCTCTCTTCATAGCTAGCGCCCTCCATACTAGGTGACATCCTGGTGAACCTCCTCTGCACCCTCTCCAAAGCATCCACATCCTTTCGGTAATGTGGCGACCAGAACCGTACGCAGTATTCCAAATGTGGTCGAACCAAAGTCCTACACAACTGTAACATGACCTGCCAACTCTTGTACTCAATACCCCATCTGATGAATGAAAGCATGCCCTATGTCTTCTTGACCACTATATTCACCTGCGTTGCCACTTTCAGGGTACAATGGACCTGAACACCCAGATCTCTCTGTGCATCAATTTTCCCCAGGGCTTTTCCATTTACTGTATAGTTCGCTCTTGGATTGGATCTTCCAAAATGCATCACCTCGCATTTGCCTGGATTCAACTCCAGCTGCCATTTCTCCGCCCAACTGTCCAATCTATCTATATTCTGCTGCATTCTCCAACAGTCCACTTCACTATCTGCTACTCCACCAATCTTAGTGTCATCTGCAAACTTGCTAATCAGACCATTCCTCCAGATCATTTATGTATATAGAGATACATAGGCACAAACTCACTCATCCACTTTTTTTATTCTTCTCTCACTTTTTTCCTTCCTTTCTTTCAGTTTGTTGGTCTTTCGAGCTTGGTTCTGGAGGCAGCAATGGCGTCGACAATTTGGGGGCCACAGGCGGCGGGTTGCAGTCAGCTGCATCATGGCTTCGATGCTCAGAGCAGAACCAGGGCAGGACTCTGCAGCAAGGCAGCTAACGCAGCAACGGAGTGTGGCGGCAGCTGGGGCCCAGCACTGGCAGCGGTCAGCCACGAAGCAGAGGCATCGGTCAGGGTGGAAGCCTTGCAATCAGCAGCAAAGCCTGGCGCGTCCAATGGAGGTTAGCAGCGGCAAACACAGGCGAGTGTTAGCCTAGCGCGGGTGAAAGCATGCCCAGTGCAGGGGAGAGCGAGCCCTCTTGGGGAAAGCCCAGCTTGGAACGTCTGCAGGTCTGTGGTTTAAGAAAGGGCTCTAATGTTTGACATTTTAACTTTCTTTCTTCATTTTTCTCCTTTAATATTAAAGAAAACTGTAGTGCTGAACTTTTTAAAAAAGTTATTTCATTAATTTTCTACTTCTGTAACTAAGATTTCATACCTGGATACTATGTACCCAAGATGGCACCACATGCGGTGGCAGTGTCCACTTTTTACTATACTCTGTACTTGAGTACACGACAATAAAATCAAAATCTCGTAGTGCAGGACGACAGGTTACTAGCTATGATGACAAGGTGTAAAGGTGGATGAACACAGCAGGCCAAACAGCATCAGAGGAGCAGGAACGCTAACGTCTTTTTTCTGAAAAAGGGTCTCGGCCCGAAATGTCAGCCTTCCTGCTCCTCTGATGCTGCTTGGCCTGCTGTGTTCATCCAGCTCTACACCTTGTTATCTCAGATTTTCCAGCATCTGCAGTTCCTACTATCTCAGGTTACAAGCTCTGTTGACAGGCCTATTGAACACAGGAAGAACATATATCACAAACCAGTCAGATAACCAAAGCAACATGGGCTTCCAGAAAGGGGTCCTTCAATAACGATTAGGAATCCACATATCCTACAATGCCCACAAGCAAACCCTCACTCTATCCCACGGTCGTGTCCCAACCGAGAAAACTTAACTCAGCACAGACTAAAGACTGAAGCTGGACTCTTTTCTTTGGTCAGCCAAACCAAATTAATGGAATTGAGCAACTCACTGAATAAAATTTGTATTTGGTACCATAACCACATTTCGGCAAGTAACTCCCACATTCATTTCGCCTCTGCATTAGCTTGTGGATGCATTTGGTATTACAAGTGGAAGACAGCAACTGGTTGGAACTGGAAGCACGCCAGCTTATTTTCTCCTATGGTCTCAGTAATGACTTATGTATTTCCAGCATCTCCCGCTTGGATTTCCAGCAATTGTCATTTTTGCATTCATTATACTATCCAAAAAAAGGTACCATTTCGCTCAAGGTGGGGGTAGAGGAATCATGGAGGGAGGAGAAGAAAGAAAATTGTTAAGCATCCAAATACAGACTACACCTCTGCACAAACTCTCAGGACAATGATTCCCCCTAAAATAATCTGCAGACCCACACTATTCACTCAAAAACAGAGACAGATCTGCGAAAATTGGGAACGATTACTCTGTTCAGAAGGTCCCTCTGGCTAAAGAGCACAGTAAATCTGGGTGTTAACAGTATGTGTTCAAATCAGTTTTTAGAATGATCAGTAACTCAGATACATGCTCATTCTTCTTTCCAACTCCTCCCTCCCTACCCCCAAGCACCCCTCCCCCACAAAAGCAGACTATAAACACTTTCTAATCAACATCATTGTTGCTTCAGGGCTGAGGGAGTTTGGTGTTCAGTGGTTCAACATCTTCGTAACCTGCCCTTTTTCTCTGAAACTGCACACATAACATCTTGTACCTCCTTCCCCTTTAGCCTTCTGTCAGAAGCACAAATGGGCTCTGCCAGATATAAATCTTTTATTGACTGAATCTGACATGCTGCAGATGGACCTGTACAGGGCATTGTGATTCCTGCTTCTGTTTCGCTCTGTGAAAGTTTAATAAGATGTCTAAATAAAGGACTATTGTACAGAGTATTCCTAGCAAATCTGCTGCTGTTATTCCTAATCCTGCAGATCAGAATCTGTCCTCCCTACTGTGTGCCCAACGATCCAATCCCAAACCCCCACCCACACCCAACTAAACAATCAGAGCTGTGAAACATTGAAAGAAGTGGACATGAAAACATTTACAATGTCTGCAGATGGTACAGAATATTTATTGCCCCACCCCCAATCCCATGATAAAATTTGTTCTGCATTTGTTAGGATTTCACTGCCATTAAAGATGCGCAGGCTGCTCACTACATTATAGCAACAGCACCCTGCTTCTGCCTTCCCATCCTTCGAACAACCAAATTATGTAGTTCCCACAACTACTGAGCTGTTAAATCACTTAATCAGTTTAGTCACCGTGACACAGTGACATCATCCCACTGTAACCCAAAAAAACCTCCTTTGTCAGGAGCATCACTGAAAGAATGACAGATATGGAGAGCTCAATGCACGGTATGGTGCCGCACAAAACAGCTATGAAGTCACCCTCCACCATCATCACTTGAACGTTACATAACATGTTCAACTGGGAAGATGGATTTAAATCTCAGACCTCCATGAAATAGAGCTTTTGTTTTGCTTAAGCACAGCGCTGAAAGAGAAACAGTGAAAGCAACAACAAAAGAGTTCGCCAATCGTGTAAGTGGCCAATCAGGTCCCTTAAGAAAAACCGAAGGAACTGCTGTAAATCAGGAACAAAAACAGAAGTTGCTGAAAAGCTCAGCAAGTCTGGCAGCATCTGCGAAGAAAAAAATCAGAATTAATGTTTTAGGTCCAGTGACCAGTTCTGAGGAAGGGTCACTGGACCCAAAACGTTAACTCTGATTTTTTTCTTCACAGATGCTGCCAGACCTGCTGAGCTTTTCCATCAAGGTCCCTTGTTTAATCCCCATCCTGCAGTTTGGTTAGCTAATCTCAGCAAATACAGAAGTGCTGCAACTGGCCTTAGTCACCCAAAATGAGAGATGAGTGTGGATAAACCAATAGATTTTTTTGGACTTGGACACAATCTTAAAATCATTCCTGCAACGTAATTGCCCATTTGGCAAACACCAGGTACTGTAAGAGGTTTCAGCAGAACACAGGTCAATGGAAAAGGCAGACAAATGATGGATTGCTTTTCAGGTGGAGAGTATACTTCATTGTGTATTCAATTATCAGAGAATCATTATGGTGCAGAATGTCACCATTCAGCCCATTGTGTCTACATCAGTTTTTAAAATTAGAATTAAGGTCATTCTCCTGCTTTGTCCTACATATGGATGCGCACTGCTTCTTTTCAAATAAGCTTGTAACGTCTTCTTGAATGAGTCAACGTAGCTTCATTAAGGAAAAAATGTTGCCTGGCAAATTTATTAGAATACTTTGAAGAGGTAATAAGCAGGATAAGGGGGAAACCAATAGATGTAATATACATGGATTTTTAAAAAGGACTGCACTCTAGGCTACTTACCAAGATAACTGGTGTTGGGATAACATATTAGCATGGACAGAAGACTGGCTAATTAATGGAAGCAGAGAATTGGGATAAATGGGGTATTTTCAGGATGACAACCTGTAACCAGTGGATTGCCAAAGGGATCAGCATGGGACTACAATTATTGCCAACATATATTAATGACTTGGTTGACAGAAGTGAACACACTATAGCCAAGTTTGCAGATGACACATAAATAGGAATGAAAGCAAGTGCTGAGGAGAACATAGAGTCGACAGAGGGATACAGACAGATTAAGTGAATGGACAAAAACTTGGCAGATGGAATAGAAGGTGAGAAAGTGTGTGGTCATGCATATTGGCAAGACTAGAGCAGCCAAATATCCCTTAAGTCGAGGAAGACTACAGAAGACTAAACACAATTAAGGAATAAGCAAAGGCCAAATAGTCCATCAAGCCTGCCCTGCCATTCAATACAATCAAGGCTGAATGAACTCTTGAATGCCTTTCACATAATCCATTCCCATGACCTTGTACACCATTGGCAATTATTAATTTATCAATCTCTACCTTCAATACACACAAACTCAGCTTCCAGAGTCCTCTGCAGTGGAGAATTCCAAGATTCACAACCTTTAAGAACAAAAACATTTTCGTCCACTCAGACAAAATGGTATCGCCCTAAGTTTTAAATTATACCCCATGGTTCTAGATTCCCCACCAAGGGTAAACATCTTACCTGCACCTACCCTATCTGCCCCTAAATCTCCATAAGACTTGTGGGCCCTTGTGCACGAATCCCAGAAGGGGATACAAGCATACACGCTCAGCAGCTAATAGGGAAAGCAAATGGAACGCTGGCCTTTATTTCAAAGGAAAGAGGATATAAAAAGAGAGGTTTCGCTAAAACTGTTTCTAGCATTAGTCAGACCACAGCTGGAATACTGTGAGTAGGTTTAGTTCCATCATCTAAGGAAAGATATACTGACATTGGCGGTGGTAGAAAGAAGCTGATATCGGCTATGAAAGGAACATATTGAGGAGAGGCTGAGCCTGTCATCATTGGAGTTTACAACAGTGAGAAGTGACTTTACTGAAACATACAAGATCCTTAGGGACCTTGACAGGATAGATGAAGAAAAGTTGGCTTCCTTCATGGGAGAGTCTAAGACCAAAGCAATATTCCTACTAAGCTGGGAGGCACTGTACATGTGCCAACACAGTGGCTTTTGCCGCTGGAAGCAACTACTACACATGCATGTTAGAGATCCACAGAGCAGAAAAATAATACAGGAAATGTTGGACTAAGGGGTTTTCCATGTAAGACAGAGAGGAGGACGACCTTTTTTTTCCATCAGAGGGTAATGAATCAGTGAAATATTTTGTTACTGCACCGGGTCATTGAGGCTGGATCATTAATTATATTCAAGGCCAAGACAAACAGATTTTTAATCAGTGAGGGGATTAAAGATTATTGGTAAAAGGCAAGAAAGTGGAGTTGTGATCCCATTGAATGCCAGAGTTGACTCAATGAGCCAAAAGTCACCTCTCATGACTTAAGGTCTTACTGAAACTGCTTCCACCACATTTCCAAGCACTGCATTCCAGGCTACTCACTGTGTCAAAAAAGTTTTTTCTCACATCAGACTGGAGTAGTTTGTAAATTACTTTATAATCTGTGCCTTCTCATTCTCCATCCTTTGATGAGAAACGACGGTATCGTCCCATCTAGCAATGTCCTCTTGGACTTCCCTCCAAGGTAAACTAATTCAACTTCTCTAATCTATCTTTTGTCTTCACCCTATCTAATGGAACTGTCTCATCCCTGTAACCAGGCAAACAGACTAAAATCAATTAATAGCTTTAGGTTTTATATTTTGTGTTTCTATTTATAAGGAGGAACACTGCATTTACATAGCACCGTTCATGATTACAGTCAGCGTTGCAATGCAAGCAAACATGGTCAGAAATTTACACATTGCAAATCCATCAGATAGTGAAATAATGACCAAAAAAATCCACAAGTTCATAAAATGTAGGAGCAAGGTAGGTCTTTAAGCCTATTGTGTCTGCCCCGCCACTACGAGAGTTCATGGCTGATCTGATAACCTTCAAGTCCACCTTCCTGCCTTTTACCAATAACCCTGAATTCCTTTAGTGAGTAAAATGCCTACTTCAGCCTTGAACATCGTGATGACTGAGCCTCAACAGCCGTCAGTGGTAAAGAACTCCACAGAATCACTACCCTCAGACAGCAAATTCCTCTCCATCTCTGACATGCACAAGGAGAAAGAACCTTTGAGGTCGATAGAGGTGCAGAACAGAAAGCAGCTGTTCTTCTTACTTGAAGGGTCGGTATCAAGGGGACATAATTTTAAATTGAAAGGTAGGAGGTTTAGAGGGGACTTGTGGAAAAGCTTTTTCATCACTAGGGTGGCGTGTGGGTCTGGAATGCTCTGCCTGCTAGGGTAGTTGAGATGGGAAACCTCACAACCTTTAAAAAGTACTTGGGTGGACACCTAAAACGTCATAACATTAAAGACAAGGGCCTACTGCAGGAAAGTAGGACTTGTGTAGATAGTGGTGTATTTTTGTCAATACAGGTTGATGGGCTGAAGGGCCTCTTCTGCAATGTACAAATCCCTGTCAAGATGCCTAAGAATCTTGTATGTTTCAATAAGATCACATCTCATTCTTCAAACGCTAATGAGTACAAGCCCAATCTGCTCAACCTTTCTTGATAAGCCAGTTTCTCCTACCTGGTATCAGCCTTGTGAACCTTCTCTGGACTGTCTCCACTGCCAGTCTATCTTTCCTTAGATTAGGGCTCAAAACTGTTCACAGTATTCCAGCTGTGGTCTGATTGATGCCTTGTATAGTTTTATCAGTAACGTTTAATGCAAAATAAATCTTGTCCAGCACACTGGAGACAACTCCCCTGCACTTCACACAAATTGTGCCATTGGACATTTGGTGTGGGCATGTTATGATAAACGTGAACAACTTTAGCTTTTGTAGGACTACAGTTTTCAATTATTCCAAGATGCGTAGTCTCCATCCCATAGGTTTTTCCAATTGCCTACAAGTCAGTCCCCAGCATGTTTTCTCCCTCTCTCATTAGAGGGAATAGCATCAGTTTGCATCAGAGCTTATGCTGGGATCTTATAGGAATAATCTTCTGTTCTTCCATTTCTAAACACCACAATGTCAACAGTCTGCAAGGTACTTGGAAAATCCTTGATTCAAATGCCACTCAGACAGTGGGGGCTTTGACTGCCTGACTTTAAAGTTAAAGGCACATTGCCCAAGGATACCAGAGTAGCACAAAAGTGACTCAAAGGATATGAACAGCAGTGTGCAGAATCCATTACACTCGCCCAATAATTCCATCTGAAATTGTGACAGGGGCCAATTTGAACTGCAGTAGTCTGTACAAAACAATCCCAGTAAACGTAAGTAATTGTTCCTACCAAACACACATGATTAACCTGAAACAAGATGTCCACATAAACCTCTAAGCAAGACAAGGTGAATGGGGTAGTCTCTGTGATTATCTAGAGTCGATGGCTCTGTGTACTTTGGCAGTACATCCGTTCTTTGACAATGAGTGTATTAAATCTGCAAATGTTTTAAAAATCATTGAGAGGCAAGGTGCAAAACATTTTGTGCCCTCCATCGTTAAATGACCAAGATGCTCTTGTGTTCTGTAAAATTTAACAGACACTACTAGGTATAAATACATTAACAATAACTTGAGATTTAATAATTTTGTTCAACTCTCTGATACAGGTATGTCTGAAGCTCGCCCAAGGAGGATTTGTGCGTCAACTTAGCTGAGTTATCATTACACTGATTCAGGTGCAGATGGGTTCAAGTTTACACCAGAAATGCTGAACAAAAGGGGCTCAAATCTCTCTGGCTGAGAGATTTATACTTAATAAAATGGGAGTGGGTAGCTGAGTGAAGGCAGTTATGTCTCAACTTTTCCTCACCGATTCTTTGCATGTCCATCTCAAACCTGCCATTGTTATTCTAACATGGGATATGATGCTGGCAAGGTTTGTTGTCCACCCCAAATTGAGGATGGATATCATGTAATGGTCATCAAAAGAGGCTTTGCAGATAGAACTCAGAAATAAAAAGGGGACAGTCACACCGTTCAGAATGTATTATTGGGGCCACAAACAGTCAGCAGGCAACTGTGGAGCAGATATGTAGATGATTAATTGAAGTATGTAATACAGTAATTATACAGGGGGTATTATATACGGTAATCGTACTTGGGGACTTCAACTACCCCAATATTAATTGGATAATCATTGCTTTAGACAGATAGATTTCTTGAAATCTACACAGGAGAGCTTTTCACATCAACATGCAGATGGCCCTACAGGGACAGTGCAGTATCTAATTTTGGAGAATGGACAGGATGATGAAGAAGTGAAAGGCAGGTGGTTAAGAGGGGATTTCAGTAAACTATTTTTCACTCAGAGGGTGGTAGGGGTGTGGAACGTAAGGTAGTTGAGCCAGGAAACCTCAACTTTTAAAAAGTATTTGGATGAGAACTTTAAGTCTCATAACATTGAAGGCTATGGGCCTTGTGCAGAAAAGTGGGACCAGTGTAGGTTGCAGCATACTTTTGACAGTACACACTTGATGGGCTAAAGTGCCTCATCTAAACAATACGATTATAACTGCCACTTGAACTGAGTGGCATTTCAAAGGGTAGTTTAGAGTCAAATACATTGCTGTGGGTCTGGAGTCTCTTGTAAGCCAGACCAGGTAAGAGAGGGAAATCTTCCGTCCTAAACAAATCCATGAATGAACCAGGTGGGACTTTACGACAAGCAACAGTGGTTTCATGATTGCTATTAGACCAGCTTTATTAAATTTCAGATTTTATTGAACTCAAAATGTCACCATCTACCACCGTGGGATGTGACCCAAGTCCCTAGGGCATTAGTAGTTGGATGGCTACTTACTCAACTTGCAAATCTCTGCTTGCAACACAAAAGGATCTATATCCAAAACTTTTAACCATGACAAAAAGTATACTGAAAAGGCTCTTAGCTGGGCTGGATCTTGTGAATACCTTACTATGAGCTGCAGTTAAACAGCTTAAAACCATTTCTCCCTTACAGACACCTTTAAACAAACCATGCACAACAAATTTTTTCATGCAGTCACCAGCACAGCCTCTAGCGATAAGATACTTTAGCACTCGATGCTGCTGGTGGTAATACTTAGTCACTTGAAATTTCATATCTAAGGACTTAGGGAGTTCAAGAGGTGGAAAATCTCACACTACAGAAGAGGGACTAATATTATTTCTACTGCCACAATTGATGAATACTATTTTTGGAAGAGGGTCCTATAATTAATTCAGTTAGTGACAGTATCAAACAACAGCAAAATGTTGTATTAATGACATAATCAATTACGTTCTAATTCAATTAGTAAGCATGATTATTTGCTAATACTTTACTCAGGTTGAACCCTCAGGAATGGAAAGATAAGCCCAACTTCTGTTGTACATGTGGTATATTTACAAAAGCTGCAATACAGGATGATAAGTTTGTTGGTCCAGTTGCTGCCTACCGGAATATCAGAGTTGATTCTTCAGTCGTTTAACAGCTTCATAAATCAACACAATACATGATCACATCATGTTGGCATCTGCACTGGGGGAACAAAGTCAGTGATTAGTAAGGCTTGTGGAGTAGTGACCTGCATCTGTGAAGTCACCACAAAGACCACGTAGGTGCATGGAAACTTCGAGAGGGAAGCACTCCCTGTTAAAAGCATGCCTGTCAAATTTGTAGAGGGGCTAGATAATGCAGTGAGGATATTAACTTCACAAAACTTTGACTCTTTATTTCCAGCAGTGTTTTAGTTCTGTGAAATGAGATGGGAAGCAAATACATTTCCCTATTGCTCCACATGAAGGCTCAATGACTCACAATGCAAGATCACTCTGAGGTCAAGTTAATCTTTATAAACAATCTATTCCAACTCACGATGTGCATGCCATAATTTGGCTCCCAAAGTCAAGTTGATATCAAGATATATTTTCTTTATGAGAAATATATTGTCTCATCAGAATGACCTAAATCTAGGACTTCCAAGAGCTGAGTGCATCATTCTTCATGACTCAATGACTCAGCGACTCAGCAGCTGGAATTCTGGGCCTCCCTTGTGGGAAGGTGTCACTTTCTTAAACATGCACAAATTCCTGATGATGCAAGGACAAGAGGGGAACCAAACTGAGGACCGAAAGAACCTGCAAAGGGATGCAGATACATGATTCTGGTCCAGTCTCTTCTTTACCCCATGTCTATCTGATGAGGTACTGCTCCCTCAGCCCTACACTCATGCAAAAAGTCATTGTCCTTGAGTTGTAACAATTGAAACATTTCCAAATTCAATATATTCACGTGCATCGACAAGGTTTCACACGCTAATCTTACGTATGGAAACTGACCAGCAAGTACGTCCACCAGAGCTAATAAGATGAGGTGAACCCATGCACTTACATGTGCTGAAAGCTTTACTCTTCATCAACCAGGCATTTCAGTCACAAGGAACAGAGCTGACTTACAGTAACTACAGACATTCAAAATACAGATAACCTTCAGAAAAAAGGTAACAGGTTATCTGGACTTTTAAAACAAAACTGAAGTCTAACACACTTTAAAATCTCCATTAATTAATGTTTTAGATTTTATGTAATTTTTTTGCAGTCCAAAGGATACGAGGAGTCCCCTCTGTTCGACAGACCAGATAAAGACAGGCAGCGATCACATGGCTCATTTTTCGACCTCTGGTCAGGTGCTTGCTGACTGCCATTTTGAAGAAGTTAAAGGCAGTATCAAGGCAGTGCTGGTTTAATTGGAGCTGATTACCCAGATGGTGAATCTGTCGCCGACCTTAGAGGTAAAAGCAAACACAAAATAGAACTTAGTCAGAGTCATACAGTATGGAAAGACCCTTCAGTCCAACTTGTCCATGCTAACCAGATATCCTAAATAATCAAGTCCCATTTGCCAGCATTTGGCCCATATCCCTCTAAATCCTTCTTATTCATATACCCATCCAGATACCTTTTAAATGTTGTAATTGTTTCTCTTCGTTATTTTTAAAGATATATTTTAAAATTTATTTTTCCCTGAAGTTCCAAAACAACACAACAGCTTATGAAACAGTAATTACTGCTCCTAGAATTCAAGAAAATCAGCTCCAACACTGAAAATACTTCAAGAAAGGAGCAGCTCTTAGAACCACAATTTTTTTTCACGTCGTCCATTTGGGTTACTCAGAATTCAATTATAAACAAAATAGCACATATGCTTAAGTTGTACATCTCACAATACACTGGGTCTACAACATAGAAACAGGCCATTCAGCCCAAATGGTCCATTCCAGTGTCTCTGGTCCACACAAACCTCCTCCCAACCCCCTTCATTACCCCACTGAATGTTGGTTGGCTAACAGAGTTCTTTGGAGTATTGGTGGGACTGGTGAGGGCCTACAGCTGAAGTTATGCACATAGAGTTTTATAAAAGGTACCTGGCAGAGAGAAAACAGTGAACAATATATCTGTTAGCTTAACATCAGCGTTTGGAAAAATGCTAGTCCATTATAAAAGATTTAATCGCAGACCATTTGGAACATAGTGACAGGATAAGGCACAATAGGCATGGATTTACGAAGGGGAGGTCAAGCTTGACAAATCTGAAATGTTTTGAGGATACAAACAGCAGGGTGGATTATTACAGGGAGCCAGTGGATGTGGCTGACTTGGATTTTCAGAAGGCTTTCAATAAAGTGCGACTGAAGAGAGATTAGCATATAAAATTAGCATTTAAGCATGTGGGAGTAGTGGGCGAGCACAAAAATGAATTGAGAACTGGCTGGCAAACTAGAAACAAAGAACAAGAATGAACAGGTCTTTTTCCCATGAAGCAGGCGGTGACTAATGGGGTACTGCACGGATCAGTGCTTGGACTCCTGCTTTCACAATACATATATTCATAATTCAGATGAGAAAACTATGTGCCATAGCTCCAAGTTTGCAGACAACACAAAAACTTGGTGGGAGTGTAAGCTGTGAGGAGAATGCAGAGATGCTTCAGTGTGATTCAGATAAGCTAAGTGGGCAAATACATGGCAAATGCAGTAAAGTCCAAATAAATGTGAGGTTATCCACTTTGGCAGGGAAAACAGGAAGGCAGATTATCTGAATGGTGATAGACTAGGAAAGAGGGAGGTGTAACAGGACCTGGGTATCTTTGTATACTAGTCGCTGAAAGCGAGCATGGAGGTGCGCAGGCAGTGAAGCAGACAAAGGACATGCTGGCCTTCACAGAGAGAGGGTTGAAGTACAGGAGCAGGGATGTCTTGCTGCAACTGTACAGGGCCCTGGAAAGACCATAGTGGTGTATTGTGTACCGTTTTGATCTTATCTCAGGAAGGATTTTCTCAATGACCAGGGAGTCCAGAACCAGGGTTACAGAATAAAGACAAAGGGTAGGTTCTTTAGGACAGAGATGAGGGGAAATTTCTTCACCCAGAGAGTGGTGAGCCTATGGAGTTCTCAGCCACAGGGAACTGTTGAGGCCAAAACAATGAAGACTTTCAGGAAAGATACTGGTATAGTTCTTAGGTCTAAGACAATCAAAAGGATACAAGGAGAAAGTGAGAACACAGTACTAAATTGGATAATCAGGCACAGTGAATGATTAGAAAGGGCATCTGGGGCTGGCACAGACAAGATGGACCATATAGCCCCCTTCTGTGCTGTGTGATTTCTATGGTTCTAATGGTGGAGCAGACTCAAGGGGCCAAATGGCCTATTCCTGCTATTTTCTTTGCTTCTATGTAAACAACATCATAGCCTGTATTTATATAGTCTTTAAAATCTTGACACATCTCAAGGTGCTCCACAGGAATACATTCAACAAAAGTGATTCAAAAGTTAAAAGAATGCAGAATTGTCCAAAGGAGGAATAGCAATGAGTGGCTATTTTTCAGACTAACATCCTGCTCCCCAGCATTCAATACAAATATCACATTTTTTAAGAAATTTATTTAATAAGGCAATGCAGTAATTAAGGCACAAAATCATTTTTTGTTGCAAGTTCAAGATTTTAAAAAGTCTACTTTTTAAAATTTCAGGGATTACATTTTGCTTTCAACAGCCGCTTTGTCATTCGCTCTAACTCAGTTATGAGGTGATACAGTTACCTTACTACACGCTATATTTGTGTTGACATACAGCAAATTTTAACTCAGAATTAGAAAAATTCATCAATATCTTCAATAATTATCACCCCTCAATTAAAGCCACACACACAACTGAATCATTTATTTCCAGAATATTTAAATTGGTATTAAACAAAGCCATAAATTAGCAACAAAGCTTGTCCCAAAGAAAAACTGACACACACTTCTACCACAAACCCAAAGACACGTTTCAGATTGGTGAGGTCACAGCCAATGTGTTTCAATAGCATGGGTTCACTGAATTTAAGGGCAATTAGGGATGGAAACATATGTCACAAAACTGGGATAACACAGTATGGAGCTGGAGGAGTACAGCAGGTCAGGCAGCATCAAAGGAGCAGGAAAGTTGACGATTCAGGTCGGGACCCTTCTTCAGAAATGGAGGAGTGGGAAGGGAGCTCAGAAGTAAGTAGAGGGAGGAGGGGTGGGGCTGGGGAAGGTAGATGGGATGATGATAGGCGAGTGCAGGTAGGGAGTGATGGGACTGGTCAATGAGGTGGGAGGAGCCAAAAGGTGGGAGAAAAGATGGACAGGTTGTGTCAGGTCAAGGAGGCGAATTCAGGGCCAAAGACATTACCAGAGGGTTGCAGTGGGAGAGAGATCCACTGAGGTCTTTCCGGAGAGAGGAAGATAACTTCTTCAAGGTGGGCATTCATAGAAGAGGCTTTGCAGTGGGGTTATAACTCACTCAGAAATAGTGCCTGCTGTGTTCCTCCAGCTCCATACCGTGTTACCTCTGATCCAGCATATGCAGTTCTTACTATCTCTAAGTGAGTCACAAAACTGGAACATTTTGAGCAGGCAGTTATTATCTTTTTCCTATATCCGAGAACTCAATCTCACATTTAATTTTAACAACTGATAGTCATCATTACAACAGCATCCACGACATTGTTCGCTGTACAGCAGCTCCTAAACTATTTGAAATGCATAAGGTTCTAACAGGTCTGCACAGATTAGCTACAAGGAGGATGGTTTCCCTGTTAGGGGAGTATAAAATCAGACAGGGGACGGACTCAGGACCATTTATGACAGAAATGAGGTAAGTTTTCTTCACTCAAAGGGTACAGAACCTGTGGAACCACAAAAGGCTGTGGAGGCCAGTGAATATATTCAAGGGAGAGACAGATAATTTTGTTTTAAATTTTAAAGGCATCAAGGGGTATGAGGAGAAAGCACAAATGTGGCATTGAGATAGAGAAGCAACCATGATCATATCGACTGGTGAATCAGGTTCAAAGCACGAAATGGCCTACTCCTGCTCCTCATTTCTATTTTTCAAGATACAAAGCCTTAAGCTGGAGATCTTGCGTGGGGAGGTGATGGCCTAATGGTATTATCACTGGACTGTTAATCCAGAGACCCAGATTAAATTCTGGGGACTCAGGTTTGAATCCTGCCACGGCAGATGGTGGAATTTGAATTCAATAAAATATCTGGAATTAAGAATCTAAGGATGACCGTGAATCGACTGTTGAGAATAACCCATCTGGTTCACTAACGTCCTCTAGGGAAGGAAACTGCCATCCTTACCTGGTCTGGCCTACATGTGACTCCAGACTCACAGCAACGTGGGTGACTCTGAACTGCCCTCTGCATAATTAGAGATGGGCAATAAATGCTGGCCTAGCCAGCGACACCCTCATCCCGTGAATGAATAAAAAACTTTCTTTAAAAAATTCAGTGACAAGTAATTCATCAGCTCAGATATTTTAAGTCTTCTTGACTCCCAGTCAGTTAAATGTTCCTATGTTGACAGGTTTAAAAATGTTCACTCTATTTTGCAGTCTCCCCCAGCCTTACAGTTCTCCGTTACTCCCATTCCCCTTGCAGCCCATCTCCCCTACCATCTTGTTGCAGCCTTCCAGTCTCCTTCCCCACCAATCACCATCCCCAAACCCCTTGGAATTGGGAAGTCATGTTACGGCTGTACAGGACATTGGTCAGGCCACTTTTGGATATTGCGTGCAATTCTGGTCTCTGCTATAGGAAGGATGTTGTGAAACTTCAAAGGGTGCAGAAAAGATTTACAAGGACGTTGCCGGGGTTGGAGGGTTTGAGCTATAGGGAGAGGCTGAAATAAGCTGGGACTATTTTCCCTGGAGCGTCGAAGACTGAGAGGTGACCTTAGAAGTTAATAAAATCATGAAGGGCATGGATAGGGGCAAGGTCTGTTTCGCCCGAGGGTGGAATCAAACCCAGGTCCCTGGTACAGTGCTAACCACTGAGCCACCGTGCAGTCCCGGTTTATTTAAAAGGGGCCTGAGGGCCAACTTTTTCGTGCAGAGGGTGGTGCATGTATGGAATGAGCTGCCAGAGGAAGCCATGGAGGTTGGTACAATTACAACATTTAAAAGGCATCTGGATGCATATATGAATAGGAAAGGTTTAAAGGGATATAGTCCAAATGCTGGCAAATGGGACCAGATTTATCGAGGAAATCTGGACGGCATGGACAAGTTGGACAAGTGGTCTGTTTCCATGCTGTACAGCTTTATGATGCCCCTACACTGCAGGGAGTGGAGTGGCTCGAGATGGTAGCTCAGCATCGCGCCTCTTAGGCAATTCAGGATGAACAATAAACGTTGGCCCAACTAGCAACACCCACTTCCTATGAATGAGTAAAAGGAATTATACTCTTTTTTTCTGTAGAAATGAACCCCAGTATTTGTTCACAATCTTTAAAATCTGATCACTGTGGGATTTGTGTTTTAAATTTCCAGATCTCCTCTTCATTGCATTTCACTTCTTTTTGATTAGTTTTTTACTTTCGTGTTTGTAGGTAGTTAGCTTCAATTTCCGGCTTTGTGCTTGGGCCTTTAGCACCTTCACCACTATCTTACCTGTCCAAGGAGCCAGTAATATGTATCCCAACAATCTTAATATCTGAGTTCCTTTGCAACCTTCTTGTTTGCTTTTAATTTCAAAGTTTATTGCTCCTTGATAACTGATAACGAGAACCTATACCATTAACCCTTAAATTCTCACCATGACAAACATTGTGTTTATATTTCCTGATATGTTCTTCATTCCAGTGAGCAGAGTCTGGCTTTCTCCTTTAAAATTATTTCCCTTGCTCCTAGCGTCTGCCCAGAGGTTACACATTGATAGAAATGAGACATCACTGAGTGACAGGTTTTCCAGCCCTGCAATGGGAACTGTCCAAGGGAGAGATCTTTGCCCCACCATCCATCCCACTTCTCAGGAAACTGAGACAGAATACAGTACTGTTCGTTTGAGATTGATTTGTCACCAGACGAGAAGTCATTCAAGTTGAGACAGTAGGGACTGCAGATGTTGGAAGCTAGAGTCACATCAATTGAGTTATTCAGGTTTGGTCAATATGGGGAGGGGGGAAACAGCAGACTGTGCTTCCTGTGTTACTGGCGATAGTGAGTCACTGTATCTGATGTTTGGAGAATGGAAACACTCCCATTGACGCTTTTTAAATGAGGAAATAGTGTGCATAGTTCATCTTGCTTTTGCTTCGTGCTTCTGTTCCCACTCCCACCCAGGGATTCTTCAACCATATGGCTAACAGTGGATGAAAGCTTTCCAGTATCCCCTGTAGCTCTAGTAGAGTGTATGAGTCATTCAGAGAGATGAATCATTTTATAGGCAAAATGGGCAGTCATTCATGTTGGTGCTGGTTGATATATTAAGCTTCCAGAAGAGGAGCAATTGGAACTAAGTGAGTCAGGAATTTATGGCATTTTTATAGTTTGCAGGAATTTTGACATCAGTGAAGTAAGGCCTATTTTACATTTAAGGCTGAGCTACCAGTTCTTCACCTACCCCACTCACCCCTAAGGCCCCAAAACACAAGCATGTCTCTGTTTACTTACCGACAGGATATTCACATATGTGTTCACCCTCTGTCTTATCTTCACGCCCACAGACTGGGTGCGTTATTTACTTATTTTGCAATGATTTGTCTGGTATTTGAAGGACAGTAATATCTTTTGTTTTACTTTTAGTTCATCTGGCCCCTTCTCCCTCATCACTGACTCATCCTTTTCTAGAATCTGAAGCCCACAGGGCAATCTCTTTTCTTTTAATTATACATGTATGTGGGGCTCGGGCTGGAACCAGGCTGCAGCTTCTGGTTGCTAAATTGATGTCAAACAAAGCTCTGTTGCGACACTAATGTTGTCATGATAGCTTTCACTATTAATTGGGTTTGGCTGTTCCTCTAACTGCATATCATCATTTCTGAGCAACTGTGAACCCAGGGATCTATTTTCTGACTTAAACCTTCCTCTCTGAGCTTCCACCACCTGTTGTGAACATAAAATCTATTGGCTCCCCTTCACCTTTCACCCCAGGCTCACTAGGTTGCATCAGTTTCCAGTCCACAATAGCTTCGATTGTAAAATTCATATAGAGTTCAAATCCCTCCATGAACTTAGCATGACTTATTTCAGTAATTGCCTCCAACTGTACAACTCCCCAACCCCATCAAATCTTTACATTTCTCCAACCTTAGCCCTCTGCACATTCTCCGTTTTAATTGCTCCATCGTTGGTAACTGTGCTTTCAGTTACTCTGAACTCTGAAATTTCCTCTCTAAACCACTCAACCTCTCTGCTTCCTTAAACGTTAGTTCCAGTGGCTTGTTAACAGATATCAAACTATTTTTTTTCGATTCACGGGATGTGGATATTCCTAGCATTTACTGCCTATTCTCAATTGCCCAGGAACCAGTGAAGAGGGGATTTGGAGACACATCTAGGTCAGACCAGGAAAGGACAGAAGATTTCCGTCCCTAAAGGCCATTAGCAAATCAGATTGGATTTTCTGACAATTGAGTATGGTTTATGTGGTCATCATCAGACCCTTAAATCTAGATTTTTATTGAATTCACGTTCCACCATCTTCCATGGTGATAGTCAAACCCTGTGCCCAGAACATCACTTTGGTCTCTGTATTAATTGACTAGCATCAAAGATGCTGTATAAATACATGTTCTGGTCAACATACAGAGCAAGCTCACAGGTTAAAATTGAAACAATTGTCCAGAATGCAAAATAGCCCAATTCTGCATATATGCTGGGGCTATAACTGGCTGCAGAAGAGTCTGCCCTTATGGGTACATATACCTGGGCTGGTCTGAAGATACTGCTTCACCTCCCTGGCACTATACCCTCAGCTGCAACATTTGCCTGCCTCCCAGCTCTCTCCAGTCACTGTGCTGCTCTCGCCTGGGCTATAACACAGGGCTGGCTGATCCCATGTCCCTGGAACATGGGTGAGATGGTGACAAGATACAGCAGTGGGCACCATCTCTCATTTCTGGGAAGGGAAACACAGTGGCTGGAGAGGGTCGGGCAGCAAAGTGCCCATTTGTTCAGGTGGATTTAATCAGGATCTAGAGTCATAGGGTTAAATAACACAGAAATAGACCCTTCAGCCCAACTCGTTCATGCTGATCAGATTACTTAATCTAGTTAATCTAAATCAATCCATGCCCATTTGCCAGCATTTGGCCCACTTCCCTCTAAACCTTTCCTCTTCATGCACCCATCCAGATGCCTTTTAAATGTTGTTGTTGTTGTTGTACCCACCTCCTCCACTTCCTCTGGCAGCTTGTTCCACACACGCACCACCCACTGCATGAAAAAACTGCCCCTCAGGTGTCCCTTTTAATTACTCCCGAGGCCCTAAACCTATGCTGTCTAGTTTTGGACTCCCCTACCCTGGAAAGAAGACCTTGGCTAATCACCCAATCCATGCCCCTCACGATTTTATAAACCTCTATAAAGGTCACCTCTCAGCCTCTGGCACTCCAGGGAAAATTGTCCCAGACTATTCAGCCTCTCCCTATAGATCAAACCCTGCAACCCCAGCAACATCCTTGCAAATCTTTTCTAGACCCTTTCAAATTTAACATCTTTCCTAGAGCAGGGAGATCAGAATTGACCACTGTATTCCAAAAGTGGCCTCACCAATGTCCTGTACAGCTGCAACATGACCTCCCAACTCCTATACTCAATGCACTGACCAATAAAGGCAAGCGTACCAAACGCCTTCTTCCTCATCTTCTCTATCTGTAACTCCACGTTCAAGGAACTGAGAACACGAAACCCTAAATCCCTCTGTTCAGCAACACTTCCTAGGGTCCTACCATTAACTGTATATGTCCTGTTCTGTTTTACCTGACCAAAATGCAATACCTCACATTTATCTAATTTAAGCTCCATCTGTCACTCCTCTACTCATTGGCCCATCTGATCAAGGTCACATTGTACTCTGACATAGCAAGAACTGCAGAAGCTGGAGTCAGAGACAACACAGTGTGGAATTGCCAGTTCTGAAGAAGGGTCCCGACCCGAAACATTGACTTTCCTACTCCTTTGATGCTGCCTGGCCTGCTGTGTTCCTCCAGCTCCACAGTGTTGTCCCCATTGTACTCTGAGACAACTTTCTTCACTGTCCACTACACCACCAATTTTGGTGTTGTCTGCAAACTTACTAACCATATGTTCACAACCAGATCATTTACATAAATGACAAAAAGCAGTGGACCCAGCACCAATCCTTGCAGCACACTGCTGGCCACAGGCCTCCAGTTTGAAAAACTACCGTCTACCAGCACCCTCTGTCTCCTGCCTTCAAGCCGATTTCTATCCAAATGGCTAGCTCTCCCTGGATTCCATTAGATCTAGCCTTACTAATCAGTCTACCATGCGGAACCTTGTCGAATGCCTTACTGAAGTCCACATAGACAGTGAATGAAGCATATTTTTGAAATAAAACAAAATCCTTCTCTCTTTCTCCCCTTTTTGTCCTTTTTTATTTTTCTTTTTGGAAACTTTCTTCACCTTCAAGGTCGGAGTGGTGTCGGCAGGGTGACGGCTACAGCATCAGTAGCGTGGATCAGGACTACAGGTGGCAGTGGCAATGCCTGGCACAGGGACTGCTGGCTGTGGCAGGCAGGGAGCCTAGACTCGTGGCACTAGCTGGAGCAGGGACTATTCGTCACAGTAGGCCCAGAGACTGGACTTGTAGTGGTGGCAGTGCCTGGAATGGACATTCCTGGTTGTAGTAGGCCTAGAGCATGGACTCTTGACGGCGGCAGTGCCCACAGTGGAGACTCCTGGCACTATCAGAGGCGCGGCGGCAACCGCAGTCTGTTCGCTCATTGGTGTCATCATTGCTGAACCCAGAGCGGGGGTTCCTTGTGGCCCGATACACCTTGCAGAAGCCATGGAATAGTGTTTAAGACCCAATTTAAACTGAAGTTGAACTCTATTTAACTAATTCCTTTCTATTCTTTTTGTAACTCAAATGGCACCGGATTGTGACGACAAAACGCTTTTCCCTGTATCTTCCTAGATGTGATAACGAAACTAATTCAAAATCCAAAGTTACATTTAGGCTAGGCCAGGCCTCTGGATTTCCAGTCCAGTGACACTACCCCCAGCAGTCAAAATATTTGGCATGGTCAAGTGAATCCAGCTTTGAGGGTCCCCATAATTGCACAGGAAAATCCACTCACTGTGGCGACTGATCAGATAAAAGTTGCCCTGATAAGAAGAACAGAAGGAAATGGTGAGGTACTGCTCCCTCAATCACAGTCTCCTTCTCTCCATGCTTGCTGTTTGATACCACATGCAGTGAATCAAATGGTTAGAGGCTGGCATTACTGATGCTGGGAAACTCTGGAGGAGGCTAAAATGGATCACCTACTTGACACTTCTGGCTCAAGAAGGTTGCAAATTCTTCAGCCATTTTTTTTTTTACCCAGATTAATTACCCAGACGGCAGTTAAGAGTCAACCACATTGCTGTGGGTCTGGAGTCACATGAAAGCCAGACCAGGTAAGGATGGCAGTTTCCTTCCGAAAGGGCATTAGTGAACCAGATGTGTTTTTCCGACAATCGGCAATGGATTCGCCATCATTAGACTGTTAATTCCAGATATTTATTGAATTCAAATTCCACCATCTGCTACCACCCCAGAACATTATCTGGGTCTCTGGATTAACAGTCCAGCCATAATGCCACTCGTCCATTGCCTCCCTGTATGCAGCGCACTACCACTGGATGTCGCAGGACTGCAGAGCTCAGATGCGATCAATTGGTCATGAGACCACTCAATCCTGTCTATTACAATACTGCTTCTATTGTTTGGTACGTATTCCTGTGTTGTTGTTGTTTCGTTACATTGACATTTCACTTTTAGATAAGCCTGGTGGTGTTCCTGGCATGGCATCGCGCACTCTCCAGTAGAATACATAATCATTATCGAAGCAGGTAGATAACGATAAGCTCATTTAGACTGCTGCTGAAGTAATACATACGGACACAGTTCTTTCACAAACAGGAACAACCTTTCCTATTTACTCTGCCCAGACACTCTGTGGTTCTGAACACCTCCATCAAACCTCCTCTGCCTTTTCTGCTCCAAGGAAAAAACAGTCCTAATTTCTCTCATCAATCTTCATTATTGAAGCTCCTCAACCATGGAATCATTTTCAATCTTTTCTGCCCTCTGTCAAATATCTTCATTTGCTTCCCAAAAGGGTGGTGACCAGCACTAGACTCTTCTTTTAATTCATTCACAGGATGTGGACATTACTGGCTGTGCCAGCATTTATCACCCATCCCGAATTGCCCAGAGGGCAGTTGAGAGTCAAACACATTGGAGTCACTTGTAGATCAGACCAGGTAAGAATGGCAGTTTCCTGCCCTAAAGGGCATTGTTGGAAAAACCCATCTGGTTTACAATCACCAATAGATTCACAGTCATCATTGGACTCTGCCACATTCCATAGCAGGATTTGAAACCAGGACCCCAGAACATTACTGGCCTTTTAATTAACAGCCCAGTGATAATAACACTAGGCCATTGCCTCCCGTCAATACTCCAGACGAGGCATAACTAGTGTCTCATACAGATTCAATGCGCCTAGAAAACTTTGTTTATTGATCACTCAACCTGCCCCAACACCTTCAATGACTTCTGCACATATACACCCAGATCTCACTTCTCCTGTACCTTCCTCAGAATCGCACATTTTACTTGAAATTGTCTGTGGAGCTTTCAAATTATGGAGTTTGCGAGCAAGGAGTTATTGAGCATGGTCTGTAGATAGCATTTAAATGGATTTTACTGGGCTAATCATTAAAGCAAGGTTAGAAAGTAAAGTAACTTTCTTCTAGCCTTAGACAGGATAAGCAATCTGTAATGGAGAGTAGCTGAGAGTTTGGTTAATGATCGGTTAGGTGAAGTGGTTATTCAAATTTACTTTCTTCACAATCCAGGACTTGGCTCTTAAATTGGTGCAAAAAAATGAGACGTTGTTAAGTAACTGGGTAAAATATTCTACCTGTAATGAGTAGTCGGTATAGTTAAAATATGGCGGGACAGTTTGGCTGAATGAAATGCACAAAGTCATGCACCCATTGTGGGTCTGAGATGAACTTATGTAGGATGTGTCACCATTTACAATTTATTCGTAAATCAAGCAACAGTTGGAGACAGAGACTATATGGATGGCATGTTTAGGAAGGCAGCAACATAGGGCTGTGCAGGCAGATAAGTAACGGTGACCACCAGGCAGTTCAAGAGAATCAAAACAGGCAGTGCAGGATACCCCTGAGACAACCTTGCTAGCAAACTGCTTTTCTCCTTCGGATACTGGTAAGGACGATTATTCCCGAGAGGAGTGCAGTCATACACAAGGTGTAGCATCATCAGTTACCCAGCTATGCAAGGGGGAGGAAAAAGAGTGATAGGGAAATCTTCTGGTTAGGGAATAGATGTGCCTATGAATGTGATTCCAGTATGGTTTGTCACCTCTCTGTGCCAGGGTCAGGGATTTCATAGAATTATTACAGCATATTTTTGGGTGCACGGGTGAACACCCAGACATAATGATCCACCTCAGTACCAATGACTTAGGTACGAAGGGAAAAGAGGTCGCGAAAGTAAATTTCAGGGAGCTAGGAAGAAGACTGGCAAGCAGGATCTCCGAATTTCAGGATTACACCCAGCCCCACATGCCAGTGAGCACAGAAACAGGAGAACTGAGCGATTGAACATGTGGCTGGGTGACTAGTACAGGAGGGAGGAGGGCATCAAACATCTGAGGCACTGAGCAGTTCTAGGGCAGATGGGACCTGTACAAGATGGACTTGTTGCACTTTAGCAGGACTGGGACTAATAACCTCACAGAGAGATTTGCTAATGCTGTTGGAAAGGGTTTAAATCTGATTTAAGGTAAGGAGAAAGGAATTTAAAAGAGGAGTTCGAAATCAAGGGAAGTAAAACTAGTAAAAGTAGAAAAGTACTGAGCAAAAACAAAAGCCAGATAAAGCAAACATCAAATAGGATGAAAATGAAGAACGTTTAGAAACTGAATTAAAGGCACTCTATCTAAATGCATAAAGCATTTACAAAAACGGTGATTTGAATGCACAAGTTGAGGTAAATGGACAGGATTTTACTGACATTAGAGACTTGGCTACAGGGTGACGGAGACTGGGAATGGTTGTTTTACACTTAGGACAGATAAAAGTAAAAGTAGGTGATATTTCTGACAAGGGATGACATTGGTAAATTAGAGAAAGCTCTTCCATTGAGGGACCAAAATGTAAAATCAGTTTGGGTGGAGCTTGGAAGCATCGAGGGAAGCAAACATTGACAGTGTTATTTGTTGAACACAAGACTGTAGCACTAATATTGAGTATGGTGTAACTTAATTGAATTTGTTGAAGTCGTCTGCAGGAAGATTTGAGGGTAGTGCAATTGATGTTGTCAAATGACTTTCTACAATCCATGTTGACAATGTCCCACATGGCGGACTGTTAAGAAAAATTAAAGTTCACGGGATGCAGGGCAATGTGGCGAGCAGGATTTATATTTAACTCTATGACAAAAAACAAAGGGTAGTGGTGGATGTGAGATAACAAGGTGTAGAGCTAGATGAACACAGCAGGCTAAGCAGCATCAGAGGAGCAGGAAGGCTGACGTTTCGGGCCTAGACCCTTCTTCAGAATGGAAAGTGCTTTCTAGTGGTGCTCCACTGTGCTTAGTTTTAGGTCTCTTGCTGCTTGTGTTATGCATGAATGATTTAGTGTAAAATGTGGGAGCTGTGCTTGTGAAATTTGCAGAGGCAAAAACTGGCCTTGTATTAAAGAAAATGGCCGTCGACTTTAGGGTCATATTAATGTTTTGATTGAGTGGGAGGAAAAGTGGCGAACTGAGTTCAATCTGAAGAAGTGCAAGGTTATCCATTTGGGGAGGGCAAACAAAGCAAAGAAATGCACAATAAATGGGAGTGTACTGAGAGGACAGAAGAAGGAAGAAACTACGGAGTATACGTCCACAGATCCCTAAAGTGCACGTCAGGTATATAAGGTGTCAAAGGCATTTGATTCTTTCCTTCATTGGGTGGGGCATTGAATACATGAGCAGGGATGGAATGCTGGAACAACATGACACATGAATTGGGCCACAGCTGGTGTGTTGTGTAAAGTTCTAGTCACCACATTACAGGAAGGATCTAATAGCTCTAGAGAGTACACAGGACATTTACAAGAATGTTGTCAGGGCTTGAAAATCGCAGCTATGGAAGAAATTGGAACGGCTTTGTTTTCCTTAGAGCAGAGGAGACTCGGGTGACTTAATTGAGGTGCACAAAATATTGAGGGGCATGCTTAAAATGGACAGGAAAGGCCTGTTGCCTCTAGCAGAGAGGTCAATGACCAGGGGGTGTAGGTTTAAGGTGACTGGTAAAATAATTAAAGGCAACATACGAAAATCATTTTCAACAAGAGGGTGGAGGGAGCCTTGAATTCACTGCTCAGTATGGTGCTTGAGGCAGAAACCCTCAACTCATTTAAAAAGAAATCTGAATCTACGAGGTTACGGACCCAGTATTGGTAAATGAGATCAAGGTGGGTAGTAACTTATTCGGTTAGCACAGATGGGTTGACTGGCCGCTTTCTAACCTGTGACTTCTCTACAGTCGCATACATCCGGACTTTAGAGATTTTATGTAATGTGGGTAACACAGTAATAATGGACAACTTCAATTTAGGCATAGACTTAGTTAGCCAAGTTATCACAATGTTGTGAAGGATGAATTCCTGGAATGCATGCAAGATGGGTTCCTCAAACAGTACATTTCCAAGCCAACTTGGAATCAAGCTGTTATGGATTTGGTGTTGTGTCATAATAAATGGCTAATGGATAACCTTGCTGCAAGAAGCCTTCAGTAAATTGTGACCATAATATGATAGAATTCTATATTACATTTGAGTGTGATATAATTAGTTCTGAAACTAGAGTCCTGAATCTAAAGGAAGGAAACTAAGGCGGTATGAGGAGAAGTTAGCTCAGTAGAATGGGAAAATACACAAAGATATGACACTGGACAGGCAATAGTTAGCATTTAAAAGAAATATTGACAATATCTACAACAGATAGACATTTCTCTAAGAATAAACATCCAAAGGGAAAGGTGAATCAATCATGGTTAATGAAAGAAGGTAAAGATTGCTTTATATCAAAGGAAGTGGCTATAGGGATGCCAGAAATTGAGGTGAGCCTAAGGATTGAAAACAATTTAGGACTCAGCAAAGGACAGCTAAGAAAAAGTGTTCTGGAAAAGGAAAACAGAACAGGAATGCAAGGTAGCAAGGAATGTAAAGATGGTTATAAAAACTTCTTTCAATATGTGAAAGCAGAAAGATTAGTAAGGATAAATGAGAACCCATCACAGATGGCAGAGAAACTAAACAGTTACTTTGTGTCTACCTTCACAGCAAATCTTCTAGAAATACTAGAAGCAAGGGGCCTGTGAAGTACCATCATTTAAAATTCTAAAGATTCTGGAAAGGTTCCTTCAGACTGGAAAGTAGCAAACATATTTCTTCTATTCAAGAAAGGAAGAAGAGAGAGAAAGGGAAATGACAGACCTGTTTGTACGGCTGATGTCAAACTATCTATAACCAGACATTAAGGGAAGAATGGTTAAACTGATTAGCATTAACATGAATTTAAAGAGGGGAATCATGTTTGACAAACTTGCTGGGAGTTCTATGAGGGTACTACTTGAAGAACTGATAAAGGCGAACTAAAGTCCTATACAGGAGGTTAGTAAATTACAGTGCAAGGGATTGGTGGAAATATGCTAGGTATGCTTTGAGAATTGGGTAACAAACAGAAAAGAGAGTAGGAAAATCAGAACATTCTCAGAATGATAGGCCATTTACTCACAGAATACTGAGAGGGTCATTGGTAGGGTCACAGCTATTCACAATCGATATAGATGATTTGGATGCAGCAGGCAGCAGGAAGCAAAGCCCCAATGGTATTTTCGTTAGAATAGTAATCCAGAGACTCCTGTAATGTACTGGGGACCCAGGTAAATCCCAATCATAGTCCAAGTGCCTGCCATAGAGGGAGTTCAATGGACAGTCACCAGATTCAAAGAAACTGGGTAATTTATACAATAGTTACAGGGTGGATATTGACAGGATATTTCCCCTGGCTCGTGACTTTAGAATCAGGAAACAATCTCAGGAGAAGGGACAGGCTTTTTAAAGACTGAAATGAGGAGGAATTTCTTATTCAGGATGTTGAATCTTTGGAATGCACTATCCCAGAGGCTTGTGGAAGGTCAATCACTGAACAGGTTCAAGGCAGAAATTGATTGTTTCTGGAGACTAATGTCATTAAGGGAGAGATAATGTAGGGGAAAATAGCACTGAGGAGTAGATCAACCATAATCTAGAATGGGAGTGAAGCTTGTGTGTTCCTGCTTCCAATGTCCATGTTGGAAATAATGACATCATATTCCTCCACCTTGACTTGATCGGTCACCTGCCCACTCCACTAACCTGTTTGTGTCCTTTTGAAGTTCTAAACTATCCACCTCAGTTTCTAAGATAACAAGGTGTGGGGCTGGATGAACACAGCAGGCCAAGCAGCATCATAGGAGCAGGATCCTATGATGCTGCTTGGCCTGCTGTGTTCACCCAGCCCCACACCTTGTTATCTTAGA
>JAHRHZ010000133.1:81180087-81192937 GCA_024137785.1 Ginglymostoma cirratum
AGGCGTCAGGATCTGATTGAGCTTTCCAAAGCATTTATAGTTAAAAACTACTTTTCCCCTTGGTACGGGTCAATAATCAGGTGGAACAATTTTAAGGTAAGGAGTAGGAGGTTTGAAAGGGATTTGAGGAAATCTTCTTTCACCAAGAGGATTGAAAATATTGCGAAGGGAAGGGTTCAAGGGGATATCTAAAAGACTGGTAGAGGAGGAGCCCTCAAGAACACTTGAAATGCCACAGCAGACCTGACTATGGGCCAAAAGGCCTCCTTCTGTGCTGTATAAACTGTCAGTTCTCTTAGAAAAGTGCCTTTCCCCACCAATGTCTCATTCTTACATGTAGGCCCACAGATCGACCAATCTATTATGCATTTTCATTACTTCACCACTGTGCCTTTCTCTTTTTTTGGGGGGAGGGGGGAGGAGTGTGGAGGGTGGGGTCATTCATCAGGATGAAGGGTGTAAACCTGAAACAGCAACTTTCCTGCTCCTCTGATGCTGCCAGACCCGCTGTGTTCCTCCACACGCTGTGTGGACTGACTCCAGCATCTGCAGCTCTTGCTATCTCCTGCTTGGGGGCGGATTACTAAACAAATTGTTGCTCCCTTAAGAGAACAAAGAATCAATTGACTAAATCACCAGGCACAGTATGATGCTGGTGTATCGTGTTCAATGATTAATGTCCTTGTAGAGAGCGGTAGTCGGGTTTTAAGAATACTTCTCCTGAGGTGAGAAATCTGCTATTTAAAGTTGTTTCATTCACTGGGAATATTTAGTCATGGTTAGGGCACTCTCAGAGAACACAGTGTACTAAACAGCAATGCCCTTTTCACCTTGCATACATTCTTTTTGCCATTGGCAGAAGCATACAGGCAGAATGGCCAAGGTATTTGGTGAAATTCACTGCCACAAAAAGGAATGAAGGGGAATTAAATATCTGCTTTTAAGGAGAAGCTGGAAAACATGCAAAGGATAACTGGGTTACTTGGACAATGCGGGATTCAAGTTGGAGGAGATTTATATGAAACCACTGGGCTGAGTAGCTTTCAATGTTTCAATGCAGTAAATCAGTGTAATCCCACTCCTGATTGTCATCCAGTGATCCAAACAATAACCAACACACAGAAGGAATTGGGTGAGCCAGAAATCAGACACCAGTACATTCATAGATAGTAAGAACTGCCGATGCTGGAGTCTGAGATAACACAATGTGGGGCGGGAGGAACACAGCAGGCCAGGCAGCATCAGAGGAGCAGGAAAGTTGACATTTCGGGTCAGGACCCTTCTTGTTAAGAAACAGCTCCTCGGATGAAGATGACTGCAGCATGACGTCCAGGAAGGAGAGGGGAAGAGGATTGCAAATACTACTGAATCATCTCTCATGTCAGTGTCTTTTCACAAGGAGAAAAGGAAATTAGTAGGAAAAAATGTTGTAGAATAAGTTTCACAGCTTGCAGTTAGTAATGTTTAATTCATGGCTTTAACACTAGACTAATTAGATCATACCAACTTACTGCTGTTAGTTGTTATTTTTAAATTCTGAGTATCCTGAAGAGGGTGGAAAACAAATGCATGAAGATGTGAATCAATCCAGACTCTCCTGCTCTATAGGATTCAGATCCATTTACCAAAAAAGTCAATGAAGAGATACATCTGCAACTCCAACAATGGACAACACCACCAGCGATGCCTCTGCAAAATGCTGCAAAGCCAAGGCAGGTTAAGCTCTCCAATGTCAAAATCCTCCCTCAGGTTAACAACCCCAGCACCAAGACACAGGTTATGGCCACAGTTCTGAGGAAGGGTCACCGGACGCGAAATGTTAACTCTGATTTTTTTCTTCATAGATGCTGCCAGACCTGCTGAGCTTTTCCAGCAACTTCTGTTTCTGCTGCTGACTTCGAGCGTCCGCAGTTCTTTCAGATTTTTTCGTACAGGTTATGATTAACCAGCTGCACTCAGCATAGACACAAAACCCTCACAACAGCAAGCAGTTAAGCAGGAGGGTAGCGAAAATGCTTCAAGGACATTCTCAAAGTCTCCTAAAAAAATGCAACGTGCCCACTGACTCATGGCAATCTGCAGCTCAAGACCGCCACAACAGGAGATGCAGATTCTGCAGAAGTACCAACCATTTTGAGTATTTTCAGCAGGTTCTGGTGGTGGTCAAGTGCAAACAGTAGAAGCAGCATGTGAAAATCCAAGTATTCCACCCATCAGCTCATCGAACATCTCCTGCTTCACCTATGGCAGGGTGTGTGGATTCAGCTTTGGAATGTTTAACTACCTCAGGATCCATAACCCGAGGGTGGATGACTATCATTGTTCACAAGGGACTGCACATGAACATGATGTCGACCATATGTAACTCACTTGGAATTCCTACAAAGGTACATTGTTTTCTACCACCAGGAAAGCATCAACCTGTCAGATGTCTCCTCAGCTGGGCATTTAACCTTATTAATCAGATCAAATAAAAAAGGATATCTTCTCAAATGGTCAGAATCAAACTGCTGAATTAACCATTGCCTTCTTTTCCACCAACCTAAGGCTAGTACCTCAAGCAACCTAAAGCCACCAAGCAACTCTTATGCTGCAACTTCTGCAACCCATTTTCTCCACAAGCAGCAAGCACCAGAGACTGACCTTCACTGGCGCACCAATTTCCCATACATCCATTTCAAAATTCCCTGTCCCCATTAATAATTCAGGACATACAGTGAAATTGATGTTTTGTTTCGACATTTATAATCTACAGCTTAACCTGTCAACTAACCAATAGCTTTCAGGTTATATTCATGTGAAGGATAGTGTTAGTGGACTAAATATCAAGAGGACACAAGCACATATCCAATCATGACAGTTTGGGAATTAAATTTAGCTTAAACAAATCTGAAAACACTTTCAGTCTTTTTAGATAATCCCTCATACTTCTTTACACTTCATGGATGAGATGTCTGTTTTAGTTCATACGCAGGACATGGGTGCCACTGGCTTGGGCAGCATTTATTGCCCATATCAAGTTGCCTTCAAGAAGGTGGCGGTGAGCTGCTTTCTTGAGCCATTGCAGTCCGTTTGGTATAGGTACACCCATAATGCTGTTAGGGAGGGAGTTCCAGAATTTTGACCCACTGGCAGTGAACAAATGGTGATACGTTTCTAAGTCACGATTGAATGGCTTGGAAAGGAACTTGCAGGGGGTAGTGTTCCCTTGTTCTTCTAGATGTTTTGGAAAGTGCTGTCTAAGAAGCATTGGTGAATTTCTGCAGTGTTTCTCATAGGTGGTACACAATGCAGCTCCTGAACATCGATGGTGGAGGGAGTGAATGTTTGTGGATGTGGTGCCAATCAAGTGGGCTGCTTTATACTGGATGGTGCTGAGCTTCTTGAGTCTTGCTGGAGCTGCACCCATCCAGGCAGGTGGGAAATCAGCAGATGAGTTACCTATGCAGTATTGCTAGCCTCTGATTTATTAAGTCCAATACAGGAGTTGCAGAATATGCCATATGCAGGGCAGGTGGTGCCTGAAGAATTGGTAGATGGGTTATTTAGAGACAATAGATCAATTGGAATGTCACAATAGTCCAGTTAGATGATACAGACCTTTAAGGGCAAGAAAACCACTGAGTGCATGCTGTCTGGCTTACGTTCAAGCCCAGTATCTCACAACCACTTCTTTTTTGGACTGTGAACTTAAAAATGGGAAAAGACACAGTGGCAGATGTGGCTACAGATTCAGGAATAAAGACAAGACACCATGTGTGAGGTGTATCTACAAGGCAGTCTTATTCAAGCAGTGGGGAACGTTGCATGGCACCTCGGCTCTGTGGGTATGCGCCCAGGGCAGTCTTAGACCAATCAAATTACTGTCAATGGGCAAGCGGTCAGTAATATAATAGAAAAGATAAGCAGGCTAGAGATGTCTCCACACTCTAAAAACAAGTAAGGTACAGTGTCCTACCTAAAATATAAATAATTGCTTGGACATCAATCAATCAAAAAACCTACTAGCCCCAAATTTTTTATTAGGAACACAAGTGGCAAAATGGCCTCTATCAGTTTTCACAAGTCACAGAACCCCTACAGTGTGGAAACAGGCCCTTTGGACCAACAAGTCCACACTGATCCTCAGAGCATCCCACATAACCCACCTAATCTACACATCCCTGAACACTATGGGCAATTTAGCACGGCCAATCCACCCTAACCTGCACATCTTTCGACTGTGGGAGGAAAGCGGAGCGCCCGGAGGAAACCCACTCAGACACGGGGAGAATGTGCAAATTCCACACAGACGGTCACCCAAGAGTGGAATTGAACCTGGGTCCCTAGTGCTGTACGGCAGCAGCGCTAACCACTGAGCCAGTGTGCCGCCCCCCTTTTTTTTTTTAGAAAGAAAGTAGCATAACCGAGTAGTCTAAGGTGCTGGATTTTCGGTTCCAGTTTCTAAGGAGGTGTGCATTCGAATTCCACTGTTATTACTGCTGCTGGTGCTTCGTCAAAGGTGAAGTTAGGCTCAAGTCACCAGGCCATGTTAATCAGTGCAATCAATTCCGGACTGAAGTTTAGCATTCGCCAAACATTGCACAAATCAAATAGGGCTACCAGAAAATGGGTCAGTTTACTTTCCTATGCTACAACTAGTTGACTTAAATCATCTTTAACTGATTTCAATACAATGGAATCTTGACCAGATGGGCCAACGGCCGAGAACTGGCAGATGGAGTTTAATTTAGATAAATGTGAGGTGCTGCATTTTGGAAAGGCAATTCATGGCATCACTTATACACTTAAACGGTAAGGTCCTGGGGAGTGTTGCTGAACAAACAGACCTTGGGGTGCAGGTTCATAGTTCCTTCAAAGTGGAGTCGCAGATAGATAGGATAAATGAAGGCGGCATTTGGTATGCCTACCTTTATTGGTCAGTGCATTGAGTATTGGAGTTGGGAGGTCATGTTGCGGCTGTACAGGACATTGGTTAGGCCACATTTGGAGTATTACGTGCAATTCTGGTCTCCCTCCTATAGGAAGGATGTTGTGAAACCAGAAAGGGTTCAGAAAAGATTTGAGGATGTTGCCAGCGTTTGAGAGTTCGAGCTATAGGGAGACACTGATAGGCTGGGGCTATTTTCCCTGGAGCATCTAAGGCTGAGAGGTGACCTTTTTGAGGTTTATACAATCATGAGGGGCAAGGAGAGGGTAAACAGGCAGGGTCTTTTCCCCAGGTTTAAGGCGAGAGGGGAAAGATATAAAAGGGATCTAAGGGGCAACTTTTTCCACACAGAGGGTGGTGCGTGTATGGAATGAGCTGCCAGAGGAAATGGTGGAGGCTGGTACAATGACAATATTTAAAAAGCATCTGGATGGGTATTTGATTAGGAAGGGTTTAGAGAGAGATACAGGCCAAATGTTGGCAAATGCGACTAGATTTTTATAGAATTTCTAGTTGGTATGGACGAGTTGGACCAAAGGGTCTGTTTCCGCGCTGTAAATCTCTATGACTCTTAATTGATTGCTTTGATCTGTCCTTGGTACACAAGACCTGGGACCGGTGCTCAATTAAAGCCATACAGGTGTCTCCCACTCAACTGGAAATGACTGAAATTTGATTAACTTAAACTGAATTTGACAACTGGACCAAACAACAGCAAAGAAACAATGAGGTCAGGCTTCAGTTAACTGCCACTCATTGCAGGTACAGGTGATCAATTTAGGGGTCTGCATACAACTTAATAAACACCCCTGAACAGACACCAATTGGCAGAAAGCTTCCACGCCACCTTGAGGCAGTGGCTTGTTATGTGAACATTCTGGTGAATGAACATTTGAACCAAAGTAAATTATTCACAGATATCCGAGTGTAAGTGGTGATATACATAACGATTTCTGTTTTCTTTAGCACTAGCATCATTCAACTGCACCAGAAGCTAGGAGAAAATTATGTGCAAACCATGAGGATTTTTTGCATGTCAGTTACCAGAGTTCAATTCCACTGGAAATTTGAATAAACAAAGATCTATTCCAATAACCCCAGTGTAGAAGCAGCACCCAGTGTGGTTCTAAAATGCAGATCAGAAAGGTTCAATCTTTAACCTCCGTATGGAGGTTTCAGAAGGCTTTCAATAAAGGTCCCACAGAAGACATTAGCATTTAAAATTAAAGCGCATTTTACTGATCTGGATAGAGAAATGGCTGGCAGGCAGGAAACAAAGAGTAGGAACAAAAAGGTCTCTTCCCAAGTGGCAGCCAAAGACGAGTGGAATACCGCAGGGATCAATGCTTAGTCTCCAGTTATTAACATTATTCATTAATCATTTAGATAAAGGAACTAAATGTAATATCTCCAAGTTTGCAGATGACACAAGGGTGAACTGTGAGGAGGATGCAGTGATGATTCTATGATTCTGTACTCCAGTGTGACTTGAACAAATTGAGTAGGTGGGAAATGTGTGGTAGATGAAGTAAAAATGTGGATAAACATGAGGTTATCCACATTTATACCAAAAACATAATGTTAGATTATCTGAACAGCAATAAATTGGGAAAGACAGGGGTATGACAAGCCACGATCATAAAGAATGACGGAACAGGTTCAAGGGTCCAAATTGCATGCTGCTGCCCCTATTTTCCATGCCTCCATATATGTACTGAGTTACCTGGCCTCAGTCAAAAATGTACTATATACTGCACCATCAGATTTTCTGCCCTAAACAAGGCATTGGAAGAGAAATCTGGCTGAGCATACTCCTCCAATAGCTTATCAAATCTGATTATTCCACATCCTTCAAACCACCAACTACTGGAAAACATGGGCATAAAAACAAGTAAAAGAACAAGTCAATTCACTCTAGGATGCAAATAACCCAACATTGATGGTCAACATGACAACGAAATGAAAATGTCATCAGTGAAATATTTTAGTATTTTTAAACCTGGGATCTCCGGCATCCAGAAGGACTTGGGCAGCAGGTACATGGGAACACCACCCCCTGCAAGTTTCCTTCCAAGCAACTCACCATTCTGACTTGGAAACATATTGTTGTTCCTTCAGTGTTACTGGGTCAAAATCCCGGAACTCCCTCTCTAACAGGACTGAGATTGTCCCAAACCTCAACTACTTTAGACATTCAAGACAGCAGCTCAACATCACTTTTTTCAGGGCAATTAGGGATGACCAATAAACTCTGGCTCAGCCAGGAGCATGCACTTCTCATGAATAAACAAGCAAAAATAAGTATGTCATTCACACGTTTTTAAATGTCAGATGATTAAATGATCAGCCAGTTTAAACAGAGGAGCCGCAATCACCAATTTCTCTTGGCAGTGATTTCAATTTCTTCCTTGTTGCTTACACCATGTCAGGTGCTTCAACCATTTCAGGTTGGAGCTGGCGTTCCACAAAGAGTTGAAATCTCATTCCAGTATACATTAAATTGTATGACAATAAACTAACGAAGTGAATAACTAGCTTTCTATTCAAATTACCAACACTCTCAGCTTGTAAAAAGGAACTTACTGGTCCATTTTCAGAATTATTTAGCGTCAGAGTTATTTTATGAACACGAAGCAAAAAGCATGTTAGCACAAACTTACCCACAACAAGTACGGAGGACCCAGATATTGTGTTAGTGTACATTACAAAATTGCTTTAAAAAGGCACATTACATGACATAACCTTCTTGACAACCATGTAGCTTCCTGGGTCATTTCAGAGAGAAGTCAACAGCAAACAACATTGGTGGGTGCTTGGAATCATATATACAAGGCTGGTATATTTCTTGTCCCGAAAGGATAAGGGTAACCAGATAAATTTTAGCATGATCACCATTACTGATTACAATGTCTAATTGCAGAATTATTTATTAACCAAATGGAAATTAACCAGTTGCAGTGGTGGGATTTGAAGTCCATCTGCAGGTCTTTAGTTCAGACTTTGGATTTGACCAGTAACATGACCAAAATCCAAACAAACCTCAACTTGGAGGAATGGGGAGCTAAATGCTGTACTACACGTATAGAACAATAAAAGAGTCTGCAACCCCTCAGATAGGAAGTAGAAAATAGCATTAAAATAGGGATTGGGAACAGCTAAACAGGGACACACAGCCAATGTAAGATACATTTCTCCTCATCAACTCACTTATGGGAATAGTCATTTTCAGCAATTACAAGGGAATTCTATGTAACATGTGCTCTTTGAGATTACTCCAGGGAATTTTAAGTATATATTATACATCCACCATGGGACTCACAATGAGTCATTTTATTCCCTTGAGTATTTTTTGCTTACCAGATGGTACTGCTTCCCACAGACATTGTTGAGTAGCAGATGAAAGAGCAGAATTATCGAGATTTATCAAACAAATTCAAAACACAATACCTTCTTTACAGATACTGATGGAATTGGCAGTGTAAATTTGAATTTTCCATTTTTAAAATGGAGATCAGATATCAATCAGATGACAGCATGCCAAGTTTTGGGCCCATGCTGATAACTCACTGAAACCTAGGCCCAACTGCAGCAGGTAAGTCATCACTCCAGTGACAGTCATCATTGTGTCAAAGATTCATCACTGTTCACTTTCTTGAAATTCCTTCAAGCTGCATTTGCTGCTTTCCCCCTTTTCTCCCCATCCCCCAAGCCCACCAGGTCAAACTTCTTCTAATGCCCCGTCTAGAGCTTACATCATTCTCTAACTTCTCTCCTATTTACCTTTTCCTGTCAACGGGCTCATCATAATCTTCCCATAACCGCTGACCAACCAACTTTCCTGCCGCCTCCCATGTTATCTGATACAATTCAAGGCTCCCTCTCAGGTACTACATCCTCTCTCCTGCAAAACTGTCTCCTACTATCCCTGCAAAAACTTTCACCTCCCTTTTCTCTCCAAACACTGCAAACCTTTTGTTCCCTCCAAAATCCATCCCTAACTTGCCTGAAACTCCACATTTGAATTTTTCCCATCACGTTTCACAGCACCAAAACAGCTCTAAAACGATATTGCAAATGACATCCTTTGTGACGGTTAGAAAACTATCCCTCTTTATCCTTCGTGACTTACCTGCAGCCTTCAACATGGATGAAGGTAGTCAACAACAGCTCTCAGCCATCATCCATCTGGGTGAGAGCATTCTCATCTCACTAACCAAAGCCAACGAATCAGCTGCAATGGCTTTTCTTCCTCCTCCTGTGCACTACCTCTGGTGTCCAAGCATCTATCCTGGCCTCCTAGACTTGACCATACCAATACCTATCAGGTTAGCCTCGTCTGTTCTCCCCTCCCCTAACGTCATCAGGCACCAGTAGTAAAACTCTTACCGAACCAGATTCTTCTCCTCTGATGCTGCTTAGCCTGTGTTCATCCAGCTCTACACCTTATTATCTCACCCATCATCCCTCTGGCTCAATGACCTAACATGGATTGCGGATTAAGCAATATTTTCTTCTTTTGGCTTTTCCGATTTTAGCTTGGTCACCACGTTGCTGGTTTCCAAATGCTTCCATGGCCTTCTCCACCACAATGCCCTACTCTCCCCATCAGTCCAAAGATGTCCATGTGCCTCTAATTCCAGAGTCCTGAGCGTTCCATATCTTAATCATTTCACCACTAGTGGCTGTTGCCTCAGCCCTACCCGAAAGTCTAAAATTCCCACCTTCCTCATGAAAACCTCTCCTTCCTCCAAGATATACCTTAAAACCTAACTCAGCCAAGGTTCAAGTTGTATCCTGATATCACACCATGTGGCTTTGTGGAAAGATTTGTTGACCAGCCTGCTGTGATCACCTCAATGCTCTGTCATGTTAAAACCTTTGTAACAAACACATTGTTGTTGAATGAGCTTGCATGGGCTTCAACTTTAGTGTGGCAGCCGAAGTTCAGCTGGAAGCACTTTCTTTTCTTTTCCTTATTCATTAACAGGACAGGATTCATTAACTGGCCAGGCAGCGTTTATTGCCTGTCCCTAAATGCCCAGAGGGCAGTTCAGAGTCAGCCACATTTCTGTGGGTCTAGAGTCACATGTAGGCCAGACCAGGTAAGGATGGCAGTTTCCTTCCCTAAAGGACATTAGTGAACCAGATGGGTTTTTCCGACAATTAACAATGGATTCACGGTCATCATTAGATTCTTAATTCCAGATATTTTATTGAATTCAAATTCCACTATCTGCCGTGACAGGTTTTGAACCTGGATACCCAGAACGTTATCTGGGTCTCTGGGTTAATAGTCCAGTGATAATAACACCAGGCCCTCGCCTCCCCCTTTCTGCAGTATATCATAAGATGATATGTAAATAAATCATAATTATAATTACAATGGATAAACTAGGAACAAGAGATCACTGAATCTAGCCATCAGTACTAGGAGAATTTTGAAAAACTTCTGGGCTTAGAATTGACCTCCATTGGGTGAGACAAGGATCATCAGGGATAATCAAGGATAGTCAGCATTAAGGGTCTCTACTCGAAACGTCAGCTTTCCTGCTCCTTTGATGCTGCTTGACCTGCTGTGCTCATCCAGCTCTACACCTTGTTATCTAAAAAATGACTGAAGTTTTCAAGAAGGTCACTAGGTGTGTAGATAAGGTTTGCGCAGGACGAGCAGTTGCTGTAGTCTACATGGACTTCAGTAATGCTTTTGACAAGGTATTGCATTGGAAAGTGATCAAGGAGGAAACAGCCCATGAGAACCAGGGCAATTTAGTAAACTGGATTCAAAATTGTCTTAGTAGTAGGATGCAGAGGGTAACGGTCGAAGGCTGTTATTGTAACTGCAAGGCTGTGTCCAGTTGCGTACGGCAAGGTTCAGAGCTGGGTTGATAGTGCACATTAATGATCTAAACACAAATTTAATAGGTTTGAACAGCAAATTCAGATTGCCACAAATCCAACTTCAGTCTCAACATTGAGGAGAAAATCCTCAAAATACAGGACAATGTAGACAGCAGGTCAGATGAGCAGGACAGTGATAGATGGAGTTTAATACTAAAAAGTGAGAGGTGATGCATTTTGGGAGGACTTACAAGGCAAGGGAGTACATGTTGAATGGTAAGACTTTAGGAAGTACAGAGGAACAGAGGTTGCCTGCCCATAGAATTTTGGAGACAAGACAAATGGATAAGGTGATTAAGAAAGCATATGGAATACCTGCCTTTATTAGTCAAGCCACTAAATACACGGTTATGATGAATGTGTACAAGACATCAGTTATACCACAGCTGGGGTACCATGTGCAGTTCTGCTCACCACACTACAGTAAGGATGAGAGGGGGTGCAGGGGAGATTCACCAGGATGTAAGCCTGGGAAATATGAAGAGACCTGATAAGCTAGGGAGAATTTCCTTAGAGTAGAGAGGCTGACGGGGGAGTCTGTTTGAGGTCTACAAAATTTGATGGACACTGTGTGCAGAGGAAGTAACTTTTCCTCTTAGTGGATGGGTCAGTACCCACAGGCAGAGATTTGAAGCAAGAGCCAGAGGTTTAGAGTGGATTTAAGGAGAAAAGTTTCATCCAGAGGGTGTCTGGTATCTGGAACTCCGTCTGAAAGGGTGGTGGAAGTGGGAACTATCACAGAAATTAATAATTATTTAAATGAATACTTGAAAGGCCATAACATGCCAGGCTATGAGCCAGGTGCTGTGAAACGGGCTTAAGATAGACAAGGCCAAACAGCCTCCCTTAAGTGTTGTAATACTGAACGCATGTTTCATCCTGCCATGGACAAAAGAATTTAATCCCAGAGATGAAGTCAGAAAAGTGATTGCCTTTGATACCAAGGCCATAACTGACACAGAAGGGCAACAAGGACCCTTAGCAACACTGCAGTCAAAAGGAATCAGGGGAAAACCCTTCACAGGTTGGAGTCATATCCAGCACAAAGGAAGATGGCTATGGTTTTTGAAGCTCAGCCACGTCAGTCAAAGAAAATCACTGCATACATTCCTCAGGATAGTGCCATAGCCTTAACCATCCTTGGCTCCTTCATCAATGGCATTTCTTCAGAATATCACACAGGGGCATATTTGCTGCCTGCTCAATATTCAGCACCATTTCAAACTGCTTAGATACTGAAGACACTCTCTCAATACGCAGCAAGGCATGGACAACTTACAGGTTTGGGTTTAAAAGTGACAAGTAACACTTGTGCCACAAAAATGCTGGGTGATGACCATCAACAAGGGAGACTCTACCTAACCATTGTTCCTTGACATTCAATGGCATTACCTTCACTGAATCTCCTACCACCACCTGACCAGACACTGAACTGGACTCACCATACAGTGGTTACAAGAGCAGGACACTCGGAATTCTGTGGTGAGTAACAAGTGACACGAAGAGGAGTCTACACTGTCAAATTCTACGTCTTTCAGACAAGATGGAAAAGATCCCGTTACACTAAGATGAGCAGAGCAGTTCTCTCCAATTGTCTGGTTTCTCCACTAGATAATATTTGTTTGTCATCATTAAAACAGAATATCTGATCATGATTATATTGCTGTTTATGGAATTTTGCCATGTCCAAACTGGTTGCTGTGTTTCAGATATTACAACAGCAAATACATTTCCAATGTATTTCAACTGGCGGTAAGGTATGAAGCGATTATACCAATGCAAATCTTTCTTTCATGGGCTTCCTTGTCCATAATTATCTTATTAGCTGCAGGAGCCTGATTAACCCTACGAGTCCCATTACCAGCTCAAGAGTTTCAATCTCTCCTCCAGGCAAGGCCCTGGGGCTGTCACTGAACATCAGCCATGCGAACGTAATTATTAAAAAAAAGAAAATCAGTGCAGAACATCATCTAGCCAAGCAGCATCATAGGAGCAGGAAAGCTTGACGTTTCGGGCCTAGAC
>JAHRHZ010000133.1:81193337-81211088 GCA_024137785.1 Ginglymostoma cirratum
GTCTAGGCCCGAAACGTCAAGCTTTCCTGCTCCTATGATGCTGCTTGACTTGCTGTGTTCATCCAGCTCCACACCTTGTTATCTCGGATCCTCCAGCATCTGCAGTAACTTTTATCTCTTATCCCAGAACATCATCTCTTTGTTTCAGTGATGCAACAAATTAGTTTAGGAAGGGGAGGCTGTTCTACTATTCCATTCCATTGGCTTCCCGTATCCTAACTCAATTTATCCACTTTGCTCCATGTCGTTGATACTCACACATTAAAATAATCTGCCATCTAAAGAGGGTAACATTTCAACTAATTCCCACCTTCCACAGTATTCTGGTGTGAAAAATTTTTGGTTTCACCTTTTGAGTGAAAGAGTTGATGGACAGCATTGGAAGTGTTAGTAAATGCACACAGATTATTATAAATAGATAATAAATAGACAATACGTGGAACACAAGATTATACTGCCAGTGCAGTTATATGCTACTACACAGAATAAATCACTTCCTATTAGATTAGGACATGTAAAATATTTAGAATTTTTTTAAAAAAGCACAAGATCAGTTTTCTAATTCTGTACATAACAGAAGTGCATTGTACACTGTCAACATTTACCCAGTGAACAGAATCAGGAGCCTAACAACTGAAATTGTGACAATACACTGCTCAAGTAAAACAAATTCTCATTAATTCCACAAGGGACATTTATGAATGGACTAGATCATTTGATTTGAGACTGACAGAACTCTGCAGACAACAAGTCAAAGTGAAGGGCAACCTCACTAGTTAAGCAATAGGATTCTGTTACCACAGAGAGGAAACAGGAAAAGGACCTTCGGCCCACTATGTCTGTACCAATCACAATGCCATTCTAAATTAATCTCAATTGCCTGCATATGGTCCCCCTATATCAGTCTATATTCTCTGCCTGTTTATGTACCTGTGTAAATGCTTCTTATACATTGCTATCGTATTTACTTCTACCACCTCCCCTGGCAGCATGTTCCAGGCATCTACCAACCTCGGTGTTAAAAGAAACTTGGCTTGCAATCTCGTTTAAACTTTCCCCCTCTCACCTCAAACCCCCTTTTCCAGCCTGGGAAAAGGACTCCAATTTTCCACCCTGTCCATGCCTCTCAATTTTCTATACTTTATCAGGTTGCTCCTCAGCTCCTGACATTCAGGCAAAAACAATCCAATTTTGTCCAACCTCTTCTTAAAGCTACGACATTCCAATCCAGGCAGCATTCTGGTAAACCTCGTTTGCATCCTCTCCGAAGCCTTCACATCCTTTCTATAGTGTAGTGATCAGAACTGCACACAATATTCCAAATGTGGCCTAATTTAAAATCTTACACAGCTGCAACATGACTTGCCAACTTCTATACTCAATGCCCTGATTGATGAAGGCAAGCATGCCCTATGCCTTCTTTTCAACCTTATCCACTTGTGTTGCCACATACAGGGAGCTGTGGACTTGCACCCCCATCTCCCTCTGCATATCAATACTCTTAAGCGTCCTGCCATTTACTGAAGACTTTCCTCTTGTATTTGACCTGTCAAGATGCATCACCTCACACTCGTCTGGAATAAACTCCATCTGCTATTTCTCTGTTCAATTTTCCAACTGATCTATATCTAACTGTATCCTTTGATAACCATCCTCTCTATCCACAATTCCACCCATTTCATGTCATTTGTAAAACTACATTGCAGTTTTAACAATCTAATTAAAACGGTCAGTGAGCGGTACTAGAAGAAAGAAAAACACAAGTCAAGGACATCTAAACATTGTTGTTATTGCAGATTTACCATTCTGTAAAGTCTGTGCACGTGACTCCTTCCCAAGGTTGGTGTGGAATCCTGTTCCTAGCGATGGAGCTTTACCAGCACCTGCAATATAAAAATTCATAATGAAAATGAATCAGCAAAATGTACCAAAGTAAGATTTTTTTTGAAGGATACAAAACTAACGTCACCATGTTGACCAATGGTAGACTGTATAAAGAATATTAATGAGCGTGGCAGTGGGAGCAGATGCAGGGGGCTGATACATGCTACAAAGTTCAATAGAGACGAATTGGAGGTGGCTATTTGATCCTTAGAGCTTGCTCTGTAAATCAATACGATCATGACTGGTTTTCTGTCTCAGTTTCACCTTTTCTCACTATCCCCCTCATCCAAAAATATCTGTCAAACTCTGTCAAAGACCACTCCAGAGAGCTGTGGCCATTCAGAGAATTCCAACCTTGAAATTTTGCCTCACAGTCGTAAAAGGACAATCCTGAGACTGTGACCCAGGTTGGAGATTCTTCAGTCAGAAATTAAACAGCCTGTCAGCATCTACCCCAAGTAACAATCTACTTCAAGCAACCGTTTTAGGTTAGCAGGAACTGCCGATGCTGGAGTCTGAGATAACAAGGTGTGGAGCTGGATGAACACAGCAGGCCAGGCAGCATCAGACGAGCAGGAAAGCTGATGTTTCGGGTCCAGACCCGAAACATCAGCATTCCTGCTCCTCTGATGCTGCCTGGCCATCAATTCTAGGTTGCCTCCTACTTTTCCAAATGCCCTTGAGCTACCTGTTGCCTGCCACTTTAACACACCACCCTGCTCCCTGGCCAGCATCTCTGTCTCTGGCTGGCTGCAGTGTTCCAGTGAAGCTCAACGAAGAACAGCACCTCATTTTCCACTTGGGGACCCTGCAGCCCTCCGGACTCAATATTGAGTTCAATAATTTTACAGCCTAAACTCTCCTATGTCCTAGCCCCTACCCTACACACCAGGCCTTGTTATCACATAGCCTGCTGTTACACACTACCTATCGTTAGTCACTAACAGTCCCCATTAACAACTATTCACCCTCCCAGCCAGATCATTATCAACTTTTTGTCTATCCAACTGCTCTTCTCTTTCCTTGGGCTCTATCCTATCGTTTACTCTCTACCCCATTCCCCCTCCTTATTTTCTCCATATAAATCGACGTTTTCCCAGTTACCATTAGGTCTGAGGATGGGTCACCGGACCTGAAACATTAACTCTGATTTTTTTTCTTCCCAGATGATGCCAGACCTGTTGAGCTTTTCCAGCAACTTCTTTTTTTGTTAATGACAGCTACATCCCATGAACAAACTGAATTGATAATCAGAGGGTGGAAATTTAAGGTAAGTGGCAATGAGTGGTTAAGATTTGGGAGTCACTGGTGCAAATACAGCCAATATTAACATTTCATAGAGAATGTGATAATGGCCTTCAAGGTGAGGAAAGAGCAAAGGAGTGGAACCAATTGGAAAAATTTGAAAGAATTCTGCTTGGTTCAATGGATTACTTCTTCACCTTGCAAAGACACCTTTAACAGTGATCATTCAGGCTGGTTTATTCCACTCTCCCCAACCTAAAAGATTTTCTGAACTAAATGGCTCATTGACACAGAGCACTATAGCTATTCACCAAGCTAGTCAACTTTGTACAAATGTCAACAGGGTTATGGTAACACCAACATTTGGTCAGCTCTATAATCATCACGGACGGATTGGTTGTATAAAAAAGTCGGAGACATCAGGCCTGGGCCTCTGGGTCACTGTTACCTGTGGGAGGGACCGGCAGGGCAGAGTAATTGGAAGTAATTAGGGCCAGGATTCTGCAAACGGCAAAAAGCAAAATAGGGCCATAAAGAGTCACAGATGCAGGTCAGAGGAGACTATACAAGTGGAAAATAACTGAAGTTGCGTTAGTAAGTAGTAATTTCAGTAGGGCAAGACCTGGCTGAAACAATTGGTTGGCCAGGTCATATTTATGGTCACCCATAATGTCATTTCTGTTTTTGTTTTACATTAACATATTCTTTGTGGGGTGCTCTTCGGCAGGTCAGTGCAGACTTGATGGGCCAAATGGCCTTGTTCTGCACTGCAAGGATTCTATGATTCTATGAAAGACAAGTTGAGGAACACTGAGGATGCAGGGGTCAAAACAAACAATTAGATTGTTGGCAGGGTGGTAGATATAAAATTAATAATTATGAAAGATTTGGACAGTGAAATTTGATGATCTTTCTGGATGGATGTGTTAGAAGAGGGTGAATGGCTTGTTGTCTGCGAACAATTTGTGGTTCAATCACAAGCATTCCAGCAGCCACTGTGATGGTTTGATGCAGTGGTACAACTGCAAACTGCACTGCAGCAACTCACCAAGGTTCCTTCAACAACACCTTCCAAACCTGCAACTCTTCCCTCTAAGCAGGTAGCGGCCATCTAGGAACATCAGCACTTGCAGATCCCACACCATCCTGCCTTGGAAATCTATCATCGTTCCTTCACTGTTGCTGGATCAAAATCCTGGAATTCCTTTCTAAAAAGCATTGTGGGCATCCCATGGACTGCAGCTCAGTACCACGACCTCAAGGACAATTAGAATTGGATAATAAAGGCTGGCTTTACAATTGACACTTGCATGCCAAAAACAATATTTTAAAAACAGCTCCATTATTAACTTTGGACATTGACATACGTGTAGAAAAACACATCAAGGAATTACTTGGGCTGTTTTGGCTGAGTCAGGGACAGTCAGCATTCTCTTCAGACACTGCAGGTTATAACAAGTAAACCCAGGGAACCAAACCAACCTGGAAGCTTGACAGTCTGCACTGTTGTGCAGCACAATAACCTTTCACATTTTGAGTATGATGCCTGCATGTGTTTGCTTTAAGGGAGGCAGGGAAAGTGGGAACTGGAGGATGGCAGTTAAGAGAAATACAAGCATGTGAAAATCTCAAGTTGCTATAGTGATATCTAAACACACCTAGGAGGATCAGATAATTCACACCAGAAATCCCAAAGACCACACTCGAACATTTCCCAAATCAACTGGCATCATGCTCAGTAAGAGGTCAACTGGGAACAGCAGACGCCTTTCTCGGATATTTTATGATCATTACAGGTCCACTCAAACACATCATTCAGGGTCAAAACTTCAGAGGCCCTTCCTTAGGCTGCACAGATGGGGCAGTAATAAGAGGGAGAATGTCTAACTGAAACTGAAAGCAGTACTAACTGATAGGATGAAAAGGGTGGGGTGGGGATAACAAGATCTTTACAGATTTGCTGGATGGCACCGACAGCGGGGCATCTGTCTGCTTCATCTCTCTATTCCAGTGCACACCACTGTCCTATAAACTCCTTTAGGTAGGCACCAACACACAAACAAGATCAGCATCAAGGAATCTGAATCATTTGAGCCACCAGGGTGGGGGTGTGGGGGGCAACATCTTAACAATCACAATCCGTATTAATATAACTCTGAAAAACACTTTACAGCATTTCACAAAAATGGATCCTCCCTCACCTTGCAAAAGGGAAAAAGGGACATACAAAAAGAGAAAGGGAATTAAAAGGCTGCACAAAGAGGGATTTTTAAGGAAGAACTTAAACAAAAATTCAGGGAGAGAAGTTTAGGCACAGAATTCCAAGCTGCAGACAGGCTACCAATGATGGAGTGATTACATTTACAAAATGCCAATATTTATCCCACAAACAACATCAGTGAGGCAAAAAATCTGTCCATTACGTCCTTGCAATTTGTTGTAATCTCATCAGTTAAAGCTGGCCAGTTCAGTTTTTAGCAATGCTCAAGGAGTCAAAATAATTCTCTTGGAAATGTGAGCTTCAGGAGATTACAGACAGGGATTTCAAAGGAAGGGATTTTGAAAATCAATACAATGTTTAACTGGGAGTCAAGAGTATGGGAGAGAAGACAGGTGGTAATAGGTAAATAGTATCTGGTGCAAATTACACACTAGCACCAGAGGTTTGCATGATCTTAAGCTTACAGAAGATAGGAAAGGGACAGGATGTATATGAGTCACAGAGGATGGTTTCAGCCAGAAAGAGCCAGTAGCCACAGCAGGTCATTGTGACATTGGTGAAAATACACAATCTTAATGAGGCAGTGAACAGGTAGTCAGACTCTCATCTCAAGGTTGCGTACAACACCAAGGATGCTAACATTCTGTTCAATCTCATAAGTGCTAGGGAGCAGGATGGATGTGGGGACCTGCACTGATGATGGTGCTGACTTTCAGCTGAGATATTGAAATGAGGTTTCCAGTTCCCCTTTGGGTAGATGATCCCACAGCAGTATTCAGGAGGCAACTAGTAGTTCTACTTGGTGCTCCGATCATTAATTATCTCTAGACCAATTACAGACAGACAATCTGGCCTTATCGCTTTGTTAGATATTTCTCAACTCAGAGTTTAGGTGGTTAACTGAACATTCATTGTGGAGATGGTGGGGGAAGCAGTAATCTCACTGAACTAGTGATCCAGAACAGCAGACTAATGTTCTGGGGACATGGGTTCAAATCCCACCATGGCAGATGGTGAGCATTTAAATCCAATAAAAACTTGGAATAAAAAGCTAACCTACGGGGAACCATGTAACCACTGTTGTTCACTCATTGTTCACCAATGAGTTCACTCATTGTCCTTTGAGGAAAGAAATCCGCATCATACTTTGTCTGGCTTACGTGTGACTCCAGACCCACAGTAACATGGATGACTCTTAACTGCCCTCTGGGCAATTAGGGATGGACAATAAATGCTGGCCTAGCCAGTGACACCCATAGCCCATGAACAGATAAAAGGAAAAGCCACAGATCATCACTTCAAACTAGCTTTCAGGCATTGATTTGATTTGATATATCATTGCCACATGTACTTAAGTTTGGTTTTGCATACAGTGCAGGCAGATCATACCATACAAAGATCATAGTGACAGGACAGAGCTAGGAATACAACGTTACAGCTGCAAAGAAGGTGCATGAAAAGCAAGATCAACATTAGAGATAACAAGGTGGAGAGCTGGATGAACACAGCAGGCCAAGCAGCATCATAGGAGCAGGAAAGCTGACGTTTCAGGCCTAGACCCTTCATCAGAACTATTAGATTTAAAATTTGAGAGGTCCATTCAGCAGCCTAATAACAGCGGGGAAGAAACTGTTCTTGAACCTGTTGGTGCGTGTCTTTAAGCTTTTGTGCCTTCTGCCAGACAGAAGGAGGTTGGATGAGATTTTAACTGAGGTGGGAGGGGTCTTTGATTATGTTGGCTGCCTTCGCGAGGCAGCAAGTATACAGAGCAAATGAAAGGAAGGTTGGCTTGTGTAACGGTCTGGGCTGTGTTCTTATGATCCGAGGCATCCAGACAAAATGCTGTCTTATGGTGCATCTATAAAAATTGGTGAGGGTCCAAATGGACATGCTGAATTTCCTAAGCTGCCTGAGGAAGAGGAGGCATTGTTGTGCTTTCTTGACTGTCACATCAATATGGGAGGTTCAGGACAGATTGTTGGTGATCATCACTTCTAGGAATATGACACTCTCGGCCACCTCCACCTCTGCTCCAGTCAGGTAGGTAGGGGCATGCTCTCCACCTTGCTTCCTGAAGTCAATGACCAGTTCTTTCGTTTGCTGACATTGAGCGAGAGATTGTTGTTGCACCATGACACCAAGCACTCTCGTTTCCCCACGTACACTCTGACTTCTCCATTCCCTTCCTCGTGAGAAGATGCACTGCTCGTGTCCCCAGATGGGAAGGGGAAAAATCAGCTGGGTTTTCCTCACTCACTCCTTGTCAAAACCTATCCGTCAAATAACATTACTAAAACAGATTCATCATTTGCTCATTAACTTCCCGCTATTTGTGGGCACTTGCTATGAGCAACTTGGTTGTCAGGCTTCCCACATTACACAGTGACTACATTTCAACAAGTACCAAAAGGTCATAAAATGGGTGGGGACACTGTAAACCCGGAAGACAACAAATAGAATTTAAATCTTTCTTTCTTAAGCATTACAACTTAACTCCATCCTTCAATTCTACTGCTTTTGAGGTTCAGTGCACATTCCACATTTGAACTATAACTATGATTCAACCTAATTCAGTTGAAGAGTTGTCTGGAATTGTGTTCTGGGATCAGTGTACTACACAAACACCAGAAGCACATCATAGGGAAACTGAGGCAAAGCACGTACGGCATATAGGGGGGAACCCAGTCCAGTCGATATCATGCAATGCTTTAACCCAAATCTAGTAAGGTATGCTTCACAGATAAAACAGGTTCCAGCTGTTTCAATATAAACTTATCCCAGTGAGGTGAAAAACTGACAAGGCTGGTTGCTCAGATCTCTATTTACTGGAACATGCTCGGATTAGCGAGCACACTATCACAGCTGGAGTAGTGTGTTTAACAACAAGTTGTATCTATATAAAGATGTGCCAATGCTTTACAGCCAATGCAGCACTTTGTTATCTTTGTAACATAGGATGCATGGCAGTCACTCAGCGAAACCCTACAAACAGCAATGATTTTGGATGCCTGGGCCTAGTTGTTTTGGAATTCCTACGATAATCCCTTCTTGCCTCTCCATCTCACTTTCCTCTTTTAAAAACAGAACTTAAAACTCACTTCTTTGACCAAGCTTTTGGTCATTTACCCTAGTAACCAAGTGGTTCAGTATTATACTTCTGAATTTCTGAAGAAGGGTCTAGGCCCGAAACGTCAGCTTTCCTGCTCGGCCTGCTGTGTTCATCCAGCTCTACACCTTGTTACCTCTTGGTTCAGTATTATACTTGCTTTATTACTTTCAGACAAAGCACTTTGGATGTTACATTTAGGGTGCATCTCTGACGTTAGCTTGCTGTTATTTGTGGTACTACTAGGTAGTGTGCGTTCAGTATTGCTGGTTTTAGTCCTATGTAGGCCAAGGACATTGGGGAGAACACTCCCATGTTCTCTGAAGAGTGCTGCGGTATCTTTTACAACTACCCAAGGAGAAAGGCAAGGTGTTGTCTGATCCAAAAGGTGGCTCCTCCAGGAGTGTTGCATTCTGCAGGAACGCACTGGGAATATCAGCCTGGATCTTGTACTCGAGTATCTGAATGGACACTCAAAACCATGACTTGCGGACTCAGACATCTGCAACAGTATCAATAGACAAGTCGCAACCGTGTGCACTAACAAACCACACCATCCAACAAGAAGAGAGCGTCCGTGGGGTCCGTGGTCAATAAATACAGAACAGAAACCTACTTGTCCGAGTCCCAGGCTGCACTGAGAAAGTAACTACAAGCAAAGATAACTGATCCCTTGCAGTCAGATTTTTGTTTTGTTTATTCATGTCTGAATATTAAACACAATGACATCAGTGCTGGCATGATCAATTCATTAACAGTGAGGAAATCAACACCCTCAGTGGTGTTTGTGAATCATTGTAAATCCAGCAACATTACCTCATGGTGAGGCAAGTTAACACCGTGTGCTGCCAGTGAGGCAGGTGCCAAGTCTGTAACACTCTAATTTCAGCATTTACAAATATCAACAGCAAACCACATGATCACATCCTGCAGTCTCTGCGTCTGCATTACACAACAAAGGCCGTGTACTGCACACAGGATTAATGATGCATGCACCCTTTTGGCAGACTAAGTCTCTGCCTTGTACCCCTCATGATAACCAGCACCAACCATCCCGCCAACACTGACACCCAAGCAGTGTATTCTCGAGCGACAGTTTACTCTTTCATGCCAATTGCCACCCACATTTCCACTTTCGAATACCTCCAGTCACCCTTTGCCATAGCTCTCCAGTTACCCCTCCCTTCATCTCTGGAGAACACAAATTTTGAGTGGACAGTATTGATTTCCTTACTGAAGGAAGGATATCCTTGCCATGGAGGGAGTGCAAGACGTGTGACCAGATCAATGCCTAGGATTGCAGGACTGTTTTATGAGGGGAGACTGAGGAGGCTGGGATTGTTCTCCAGAGTTTTGAAGAATGAGCATAGGTGATTGAAGATTAAAGTTTACAAAACTCTAAGATTGTGACAGGATGTAGATAGATAGTCTGTTTGTTCCAGATAAACGTGAGGTGCTGCCTTTTGGAAAGGCAAATTAGGGCAGCACTTATACACTTAAATGGTAATGTCCTGGGGAGTGTTCTGAACGAAGAGACCTTAGCGTGCAGGTTCATAGTTCCTTTAAAGTGCAGTCACAGGTAGATAAGACAGTCAGGAACACGTTTGGTACGCTTGCCTTTATTGGTCAGTGCATTGAGTACAGGAGTTGGGAGGTCATGTTGTGGCTGTACAGGACATTGGCGAGGCCACTTTTTGAATACTGTCTGCAATTCTGGTCTCCCTGCTACAGGATGGATATTGTGAAACTTGAAAGGGCTCAGAAAAGATTAACAAGGATGTTGCCGGGGTTGGAGGGTTTAAGCTAGAGGGACAGGCTGAATAGGCTGGGGCTATTTTCCCTGGAGCATTGGAGGATGAGGGATGACCTTATAGAGGTTTATAAAGTCATGAGGGGGCATGGATACAGTGAACAGACAAAATATTTTCCCCAGGGAAGAGGAGTCCAAAGCTAGAGGGCACAAGTTTAAGGTGAGAGAGGGGAAGATTGAAAAGGGACCTAAGAGGCAACTTTTTCATGCAGAGGGTGGTGCGTGTATGGAATAAGCTGCCAGAGGAAGAGGAGGAGGCTGGTACAGTTACAACATTTAAAACGCATTTGGATAGGTATCTGAATAGGAAGGGACTAGAGAGATATGGGCCAAATGCTGGCAAATGGGACTAGATCAGCTTCGGATATCAGGTCAACATAGATGTGTTGGACTGAAGGGTCTGTTTCCATGCTGTACAGCTCTGTGACTCTATAACTGGTCACTCGTGAATCAGGGATACAATCTCAGAATCAGGGGCAGACCATTTAAGACCAAGATGGGGAGAAATTTTTAGCGGGGGATATATCTTTGCAATTCTCCTGAAGACTGTGGAAGCTCAATCATGGAGTACATTCAACATGGAATTTGCTCAATTTCTGGAAACTGATGACATTCAAGGTATATGGATATACTGGTGTCAAGGTAACAGAATAACAGAGCAGGCTTGACAGACTGACTGGAATAGGAGTAAGCCAGTGTATCCCATTACATCTCACAGGCTGTCCAAAGAGATCCCATTGCTGAGAATCACCAAAGCGGAATTCTGGGAGATATCATCACTGTCATCATGACTGTACAGCAGGTCAGACAGAACCTAGTGTCTCGGTGAGGTTAAACCCAAAACACTACATTGGTGTTTCCCACCCTTCCACCTCCTCTGGCCAAAAACAAAAATCCCTGTGAGGAGGACAACTGGCAGGGTAAAGGTGTACAAGGGAGCAGCCATTAAGAGATTGGGCCAGTGTTAGGGTGGAAATGCTGAGGCCTCTGCTTGATCGGTTTCGGCGTGAGAAGACTGAGCAGGGGTACAGGTAAGAGCAGGTAAGGGCTCTTTAACTCTACTTTCTTTCTGTCTGAAGGCAGTGGGAATGGCAGCTAGGGCAGTGACATGTTCCTCTTGCAGGATGTGGGAGATCGGGGAGACTTCTATTTTCCCTGGTGGCTACAGCTGTGAGAAGTGCATCCTGCTGCATCTCCTGACAGACCATGTTAGGGAACGGGAGCTGGAGCTGGATGCGCTCAGGATCACCCAGGGTGCAGAGGACACCACTGATAAGAGCTAGGGTGAAGTGATCCCTCCTAAGGTGCAGACTGCAGATAGCTGAGTGACCACCACAAGAGGTATGGGGGTGGGAAAGGCAGACATTGATGAATTGGCCATACAGGAACTCTGCACTAACATGGTGGGGGCGGCTTTCAGGGGCTAACAGCAGCAGCAGTCAAGTCAGCGGCACTGTGACCTGACCAGAAGGGGCCATCGAGAAGTCAGGGGAAAATACATTAGCCATCAAGAGCAAGTTTACTATTCAGGATAGGCAGGGGCACAGCAAAGGGAGGAAAAAGGCTTCTGGTGTAAAGTGCATTTATTTCAATGCACAAGGCCTGACTGGTAAGGCAGATGAGTTCAGAGCAAGGACTGGCTCTGGGGACTGTGATATTATAGCCATAACAGAAACATGGCTGAGAGAAGGGCAGGATTGGCAGCTCAATGTTCCAGAATACAGAAGCTACAGGCCTGACAGAAGTACAAGTGAGTGAGGAGGGGGAGTTTCCCCTTTGAGAAGGGAGGACACGAGTGCTTAGAGAGGATATTCTTAAGGGGCCATCAAATGAGGCCAAATGGTTAGAACTTAAAAACAAGAACAGGATGGTCACTCTGTTGGGACTGTATTTCTAGAGCCCCAAGTAGCCAGCAGGTACTAGAGGAGCAGATGTGTAGAGAGATTGCAGATACCTGTAGGAATAATACAGTGGTATTGGTTGGAGATCTTAATTTCACTTGTATTGACTGCGCCACCCAAAGTGTATAAGGCCCAGATGGGATGGAATTTGTCAAATGTGTCTAAGGAAGTTTCCAAAATCAATATGTAGAGGGCCCTACTCGGGAGAGTGCAACACTGGACCTCCTCTTAGGGAACGAGGTCAGGCAAGTGACTGAAGTGTCAGTCAGAGAGCACTTTGGGTCCAGTGACCATAACTGCCCTAGTTTTAACATAGTTATGGAGAAGGGTAGGACAGTGCCACAGGTTAAGGTGCTAAACTGGAGCTGGGCCAATTTTGGGGCTATTAGGCAGGACCTAGGTTGGGTGAGTCTGTTTGAAGGAAAAGATATGGCTGGCAAATGGGAGGCTTTTAAAAGGGTGATAAAGAGTCCAGGGACAGTATCTCCCTGTTCGGGTGAAGGGAAAAGCTGGCAGGTTTAGGGATCCCTGGCTGACGAGGGATAAAGAAGCTCTGATCAGGAAAAAGGTGGTGGCATACATTGTATTTAAGTTATCAGCTCAAGTGAATCCCTAGATGACAATAAAAGTGTAGGAGCATATTCAAGAGGGAAACCAGAGAACAAAAAGAGGGTATGAGATGGATCTGGCAAATAAGGTTAAGATAATCCCAAGAGGTTTTATAGCTATATTAAGAGTAAGAGGTTGGCTAGGGAAAGAATAGCTCCCTTAAAAGATTAGCTTGACCATCTACGTGCAGACCCACAGGAGATGGGGAAGATTTATGAATATTTCTCCTCAGCGTTCACCGAGGAGGGAATCATGCATGCTAAGAGAATAAGAGAAACAAATGGGGATGTTTTGGACTGCATATGTATTACCAGAGAGGAAGCGTTTGCAGCTTTAAAGCGCATTAAGGTGGATAAACCCCCTGGGCCTGATCAAGTCTATCCTTGGATATTGTGGGAGGCTAGAGAAGAAATTGCAGAGGCTCTTGCAGAGATTTCTGCTTCATCTTTAGCCACTCGTGAAGTTCAGGAAGACTGGAGGGTGGCTAATGCTGTTTCACTGTTGAAGAAAGGTAGCAAAGACATGCTGGGCAAAGAAGTGGCAGATGGAATTCAACACAGAAAAGTGTGAAGTGATTCATTTTAGAAGGCTGAATTTGAATGCAGAATACAGGGTTAATGGCAGGATTCTGGTCAGTGTGGAGGAACAGAGGGATCTTGGGGTCCACGTCCATAGATCCCTCAAAGTTGCCCCCCAGGTTGATAGGGTTGTTAAGAAGGAGTGTGGTGTGCTGGCTTTCATTGGCAGGGGAATTGAGTTTAAGAGCCGCCAGGTTAGCTGCAGCTCTGTAAAACCCTGGTTAGACCACACTTGGAATATCGTGTTCAGTTCTGGTCGCCTCATTATAGGAAGGATGTGGAAGCTTGAGAGAGAGGGTGCAGAGGAGATTTACCAGGATGCTGCGTGGACTGGAGGGCAGGTCTTATGAAGAAAGGTTGAGGGAGCCGGGGCTTTTTTCATTGGAGCGAAGAAGGATGAGAGGTGACTTGATAGAGGTGTACAAGACGATGAGAGGCATAGACAGAGTGGATAGGCAGTCATTTCTGCCCTGGCGAAAAGTCTCTATCACAAGGGGGCATAATTTTAAGGTGATTGGAGGAAGGTATAGGGGAGACGTCAGATGTTGGTTCTTTACACAGAGAGTGGTGGGTGCGTGGAACATGCTGCCATTAGTGGCAGTGGAGTTAGATACATTAGGGCCAATTAAGCGACTCTTGAATAGGCACATAGATGATAGTAAAACTTAGGGTATGCAGGGTAGTTTGTTCTTAGTTGGGTAATATGTCAGCACAACATTGTGGGCCGAAGGGCCTGTACTGTGCTGTACTGTTCTATGTTCTAAGCCAGGGAACTACAGGCCAGTGAGCCTGACATTAGTGGTAGGCAAATTTTTGGAGAGGGTATTGAGGGACAGGATCAACCAACATTTGAATAGTCAAGGTCTGATCAGGGATAGTCAGCATGGATTTGTGCACGAGAAGTCATGTCTGACGAATCTTTTAGAGTTTTTCGAAGAGGTAACAAAGAGGATAAATGAGGGTCGGGCAGCTGATGTTGTCTATACGGACTTCTGTTAGGCCTCTGACAAGGTCCCACACGGCAGGCTAGTCATGAAGGTTAGATCGCATGGGATCCAGGGAGAGCTAGCTAATTAGATTCAAAATTGGCTCGATGGTAGGAAGCAAAGGGTGATGGTTGAAGATTGTTTCTTGGACTGGAGGCTGTGACTAGCAGTGTGCCACAGGGATGGTGCTGGGACCTTTGTTATTTGTTATTTACGTAAGTGATCTGGATGTGAATATATAAGGCATAATTAGTAAGTTTGCAGATGATACAAAATTAGGAGGCATCGTTGATAGTGAAGAAAGTTTTCAAAAATTACAGAGGGATCGTGATCAGATGGGGAAGTGGGCTGAGGATTGGCAAATGCAGTTCAATGCAGACAAACGTGAGGTGTTGCACTTTGGAAAGTCAATCCAAGGTAGGACTTATACAGTAAATGGTAAGGCCCTGAGGAGTGCTGTGGAACAGAGGGACCTATGAGTACAAGTACATAGTTCGTTGAAAGTGGTGTCACAGGTAGACAGGGTGGGGAGGAAGTCATTTAGCATGCTGGCCTTCATCGGTCAAGGCATTGAGTACAGGAGCTGGGTTTTTATGTTACAGTTGTATAAGTTGTCAGTGAGGCTGCATTTGGAGTATTGTGTACAGTTTTGGTCACGCTGATATAGGAAAGACATAGTTAAACTGTAAAAGCGTGCAAAGGAGAGGAGATAAAAGGTACTGCAGATGCTGGAGAATCCGAGATAACAAGCATGGGGCTGGACGAACACAGCAGGTCAAGCAGCATCATGGGTTTTCCTGCTCCTATGATGCTGCTTGACCTGCTGTGTTCATCCAGCTCCACGCTTGCAAAGGAGAGGATGTTGCCAGGATGAGTAGGCCTGAATTAGAGGGAGAGAACAGCCAGGATAGAACTTTATTCCTTGGAATGTAGGAGAATGAGGGTTGACCTTATTGAGGTGTATAAAATCATAAGGGGCACATCGTCTTTTTCACCAGGGATGGGGAATTGAAAACTAGAGGGCATAGGTTTAAGGTGAGAGGAGAAAGATTTAAGAAGGAGCTGAAGAATCAGGCAGAGAGTGGTGTGTGTATACATAAGGACATAAGAACTAGGAGCAGGAGTAGGCCATCTGGCCCCTCGAGCCTGCCCCGCCGTTTAATAAGATCATGGCTGATCTTTTTGAGACTCAGCTCCAATTACCCACCCACTCACCATAACCCTTAATTCCTTTACTGGTCAAAAATTTATCTAGCCTTGCCTTAAACACATTCAGTGAGGTAGCTTCAACCGCTTCACTGGACAGGGAATTCCACAGATTCACAACCCTTTGGGTGAAGAAGTTCCTCCTGACCTCAGTCCTACATCTGCTTCCCTTTATTTTGAGGCGATGCCCTCTAGTCCTAGTCTCACCTGCTAGTGGAAACAACTTCCCTGCCTCCACTTTATCTATTCCCTTCATAATCTTACATGTTTCTATAAAATCTCCCCTCTTTCTTCTGAATTCCAGTGAGTATAATCCCAGTCTACTCAGTCTCTCCTCATAATCCAACCCTCTCAACTCTGGAATCAACCAAGTGAATCTCCTCTGCACCTCCTCCAGTGCTAGTATATCTCTTCTCAAGTAAGGAGACCAAAACTGCACACAGTACTCCAGCAGTGGCCGACAGGACCCTATACAGCTGCAGCATAGCCTCCCTGTTTTTAAACTCCATCCCTCTAGCAATGGCAGGCAAAATTCCATTTGCCTTTTTAATTACCTGCTGCACCTGCAATCCTACTTTTAGTGATTCATGCACAAGGACACCCGAATCTCTCTGCAAAGCAGTATGCTGCAATTTTTTACCATTTAAAACATAGTCCATTTTGCTGTTATTCCTACCAAAATGGATGACCTCACACTTATGAACATCGTACTCCATCTGCCAGACCTTTGCCCACTCACTTACACTATCTATATCCCTCTGCAGACTGTCAGTGTCTTCTGCACACTGCTCTACTACTCATCTTCATGTCATTTGCAAATTTTGACATACCACACTTAGTCCCCAACTCCAAATCATCTATGTAAATTGTAAACAATTGCGGTCCCAACACTGATCCCTGAGGCACACCACTAGCTACTGACCGCCAACCAGAAAAACACCCAGATACCCCTACTCTTTGCTTTGTACTGGTCAACCCATCCTCTATCCATGCCAATATATTATCTGTAATACCGTGCAACTTTATCTTATGTAGCAGCCTTTGGTGTGGCACCTTGTCAAATGCCTTCTCGAAATCCAGATACACCACATCCACAGGTTCCCCATTGTCCACCATGCAAGTAATGTCCTCAAAGAATTCCACCAAATTAGTTAAACATGACCTACCCTTCATGAACCCATGCTGGGGGTTCCCAATAGGACAATTTATATCCAGATATCTTGCTATTTCTTCCTTAATGATAGATTCAAGCATTTTCCCCACTGCCGAAGTTAAGCTAACTGGCCTATAGTTACCTGCCTTTTGTCGACTTCCTTTTTTAAACAGTGGCGTCACATTAGCTGTTTTCCAATCTGCGGGAACCACCGCAGAGTCCAGTGAATTTTGGTAAATAATTACTAGTGCATTTTCTATTTCCCCCATCACCTCTTTTAGTACCCTGGGATGCATTTCATCAGGGCCAGGAGACTTGTCTACCTTTAGCCCCATTAGTTTGCCCAGCACTGCCTCCTCAGTGATAATGATAGTTTCTAGGTCTTCGCCTGCTATAACCTTCTTGCCATTAGTTTTCGGCATGTTATTTGTGTCTTCCACTGTGAAGACCGGCACAAAATAACTGTTTAATGTCTCGGTTATTTCCTCATTCCCAGTTATTAAATTGGCCTTCCCATCCTCTAAAGGACCAATGTTTACCTTCGCCACTCTTTTACGATTTACATACTTATAGAAACTTTTGCTGCCTGTTTTTATATTCTGAGCTAGTTTACTCTCATAATCGATCTTACTTTTCTTTACAACTTTTTTTGTGGCTTTCTGTTGGCCTTTAAAGATTTCCCAGTCTATTAGTTTCCCACTACTCATTGCTTTTTTGTATGTGGTTTTTTCAATCTGATGCTTTCCTTTATTTCCTTAGACATCCATGGCTGGCTCTCTCTTTTCCTACAGTTCTTCCTTATCACTGGAATACACTTCTACTGAGCAGAAGTATGGAATACATTGAATGGGCCGCCAGAGAAAAAGTGGTTGAGGCAGGTACAATAGCAACATTTAAAAAACATTTGGATAGGTACATGGATAGGAAGGGTTTAAGAGGGATATGGACCAAATTTGGATAATTGGAACTCGCTGAGTGGGCAGCATTGTCTGTATGGACCAGTTTGGGCCAAAGAGCCTGTTTCCATGCTGTGTTACTGTATGACTGTATGA
>JAHRHZ010000133.1:81211488-81223203 GCA_024137785.1 Ginglymostoma cirratum
TAACATCATCCCGCCCCCTTGACCTGTCCGTCCTCCCTGGACTGACCTATCTCCTCCCTATCCCCCTACCTACACTCACCTTTACTGGCTCCATCCCCGCCTCTTCGACTTGTCTGCCTCCTCTCCACCTATCCTCTCCTCTATCCATCTTCTATCCGCCTCCCCCTCTCTCCCTATTTATTTCAGAACCCTCTCCCCCTCCCCCATTTCTGATGAAGGGTTTAGGCCCGAAATGTCGAGTTTTCCTGCTCCTATGATGCTGCTTGACCTGCTGTGTTCATCCAGCCCCATGCTTGTTATCTCAGGATCACCTTATTGCTCAGTCGCCGTGTTCATCGACTAGCTATGAAGAGAGGTTGAGCAGATTAGGATTATTTACATTAGAAGGACGGAGGTTGAGGGGGGACCTGATTGAGGTCTACAAAATCATGAGAGGTATGGACAGGGTGGATAGCAAGCAGCTTTTTCCCCCCAGAGTGGGGGACTCAATTGCTAGGGGTCACAATTTCAAGGTGAGAGGGAAAAGTTTAAAGGGAGATATGCATGGAAAGTTCTTTACACAGAGGGTGGTGGGCGCCTGGAACGCGTTGCCAGCGAAGGTGGTAGAGGCAGGCATGATAGCATCATTTAAGATGTATCTAGACAGATACATGAATGGGCAGGGAGCAGAGGGATACAGATCCTTGGAAAGTAAGCGACAGGTTTGGATAGAGGATCTGGATCGGCGCAGGCTTGGAGGGCCGAAGGGCCTGTTCCGGTGCTGTAAATTTTCTTGTTCTTTGTTTTTCTTTATAATTACTTGAAGGTGTAGTAATCGAACAGTATATGAAATGGGTTCAGAGATAGTAGGAACTGCAGATGCTGGAAAATCTGCGATAACAAGGTGTAGAGCTAGATGAACACAGCAGGCCAAGCAGCATCAGAGGAGCAGGAAGGCTGACGTTTCGGGCCTAGACCCTTCTTCAGAAATGGCTTGGGATATCGCAGAATAAGGCACTATCCAAACATCAGCATCTTACAGATACAGCTGTAACCTCAGAGTGATTCTCAGTGAACATCATTTCCAGTTGCTCACTCAACAATCCATATACAATTATCGCCAAGCAGCCTTGCCACAGTAAAACTGACAGAATGATGAAATCCTAATTCTCCAAGTCTACTGCTTGTGAAATAGGTCAGAATTCCTCATCAGAATTTAAAGCATTTGTGATGAAATTGCAGAAGCCATTCATTTCCAACCCGCAAAATCCCCTGGAATCAATAAACCGAATAAACAACCCACACAGGACCCACAACTAGCCGCTTAAACTGTGGCACGTACTAATTCCCAAAAATGAAATATTCAAAATGGACAAATATTCATCAACTGTAAGCCTCTATGTTTGAATGTCGACCAGATGTGGGCTTTGAACTACGTCCAACATTTAGTTCACATCAGGAACCCAATGTAAAATGGCCAAATTTGCATTCAATGCCAAACCAGGAGTGTCAATTCACAAACCCACAGGTAAAATAAACTAACAAAAAGACCAATGGAAAATGCAATTTCATGCAGACATGATGAATGAGCAGCGTTTTTCCTTGGCGAATGCTGTTGGAGTGGGTATGGGTGAAGTGGGAGAGGGATCCAGATTCTCTGCAGAGTCAACATTCACAAAGCAGCAGCGACCAACCAACATAATGCCACAGCAAACAGCCAGACAGCACTGATCACAGGAGCTTGGGCTCGAAACATTAACTCTGTTCCTCTCCCCACAGGTGCTGCCAGACCTGCTGATGCTCTGCAGCACTTTTTTTTGCCAGATCTCCAGCATCTGCACTATTTTGCTTTCAGAAATCTGAATTCAGTTCGAAGGCTCTCGAAAGATTGGTCTCAGTAATAGTGACCATGAAGCTACTGGACTGTCATAAAACCCAAGTGGGTCACTGACGTCCTTTAGGTGAGGAAACTTGCCTCCTTATCCTGCCTGGGTTTAAATGTAACTCCCAGTCCCCATACCCAACCTGGCTAACTAATAACTAGCTCTCAGCCATGTCAACCCCAAAAGAATGCAGTGGGTCTGAGGCAGCTCCACAGTACCTGCTCAGGGCACTGTGGGACAGACGACAGCAATGGTACGCAGTCATGTTCACTTACAGAGAGATGTGTCGCTGAAGCCTTTCACTTTGCCCTCATCAGGACCAATGCAAGAATGCCAAACTACAACTATCACTGCAGTTTAGACCACAGGGTGCTGGTTGTTTGGCAAATTGACTCTGAGTGGTCAATGCTTTCCCACGGATAAAGCAACAAAGAATCAGAGGCTGCTGGGTAATTCGAGAAAGGTGCGCGGCTGGTCATATTCCTCTTGTCTGTCAAGATCAGGTCCCTGCATCTGATTGGATATTGCTTCTGGCAAGCTTAAACAGCCACAATACAACTGGCTCACTATCCCCAGGTGATGGTTCGTCTTGCTCTTAATGTATTTGGGATTGATCAACAAGTGTTGCCCAAGCCACAGGATCACATAGAACAGGAGAGCTAAACATGCCATCAGTCCTTTTATTTTTAAATATTACTGGTCGGCTTGGGAAGCCTATAGTTTGTCCAGATGTATACAAGCCAACAACAGCACGAGTATTACTTAAAACAGAAACAAAATCTATACTGCCAAGGGACTTAGACTGTAGAATCCCTAAGGTGCAAAAAGAGACTATTCGGCCTATCAAATCTGCACCTAGCCTCTGAAGAGAGCATCCCACACAGACCCACTCCCCCACCCTGTGCCATAGCCCTGTATTTATCCATGGTAAATCCACCTAGCCTTCACAATCTTGGACACCAAGGGGCAATTTAGGATGGCCACCTAAACTGCACATCTTTGGACTGCGGGAGGAAAGCGGAGCACCCGGAGGAAACCCATGCAGACACGGGGAGAATGTGCAAACTCCACACAGACAGTCAGCCGAGGGTGGAATTGAACCCGGGTCCTGGCGCTGTGAGGCAGCAGTGCTGTCCTAACGAGTGTTCCTATTCAACTGTCCAAATCAAATATAACAAAGGAGAATACTCATCCGTTAATCCTTGCATCAAGAGGGTGGGAAAATGAGGTGAGATGCTCTTTGGGAGTTGCAGAATTGTGTAGCATAGAAACAGGCCCTTCATTCCAACTCATCCAGGCCAACCAGATATCCTAAATTAAATTACTCTAGTCACACCTGCCAGCATTTGGACAATCTCCCTCTAAACCCTTCCTAATCACACACCCATCCAAATGCCTTTTAAATGTTGCAATTGTACCAGCGTCCACCACTTCCTCTGGCAGCTCATTCCATACACACACCACCCTCTGCATGAAAAAGTTGATCCTCAGGTCCTTTTTAGATCTTTCCCCTCTCAACTTAAACCTATGCCCTCTAGTTTTGGACTCCCCTAACCTGGGGAAAAAATCTTGCCGATTTACCCCATCAATGCCCCTCATGATTTTATGAACCTCTATAAAGGTCACCCCTCAGCCTCTGACGCTCGAGGGAAAATAGTCCCAGTCTATTCAGCCTCTCCCTGTAGCTCAAACCCTCTGACCCTGGCAACATCCTTGTAAATCTTTTCTGAAACCTTTTAAGGGTAACAACATCCTTCCTATAGCAGGGAGACCAGAACTAAACAGAGTTTTTGAAAAGTGGCCTAACCAGTGTCCTGTACAGCCGTAACATGACCTCCCAACTCCTATACTCAACGCACTAACCAATAAAGGCCAGCATACCAAACACCTTCTTCACTACCCTGTCTACCTGTGACTCCACTTCAAGGAACTATGAACCTGCACTCCAAGGTCTCTTCATTAGACATTAAGTGTTTAGGTCTTGCCCTGGTTTTCCTTACCATGATGCAACACCTCACGTTTATCTCAATGTGATATATTGAATCATCTCAGGTCAAACACCACAGCAACTGGTTTGAGTAACTCATTCTCTCTCCCTCCAACAGGTTGTAAAGTTAATGACTTGCATTCACACTGCACTTGATCAAGGCAAAGGGAGGCATCATTTCCTAGCAAAGTGACAGTACATTTGTCAGCTAACACACGTAAACAATACGTCACATAGGACAAACTGTCTTTTTCCAGAGCAGTCGTGATGGGATGAACTTCCGTCAGGGTACACGGCGTGAGTGCATGCGTGTGTCTGTGCGGCAGGAGGTTAGAGTTTCAACTAGCAGAATTATATATTGCCAACTCCTAGCTTTGTTTGCTTGAGGTTAGAATTGATTTACATTCAATAAATATTAATTCTTGTTCCTGGTCTTTGTTTTGAGTCTATTAGACAGAAAAACCAGGGAACTCCGAGTAATTTACTAAATGTTTAACTTTTGTAATAATCCTTGGAGTATTGGGGCTTCAGTATCAGCACATATTCTCACGTGGATGATGACGAACTTCTTTCACTCACTTTCAGGGTGAAAACTGCTTCCCTAATCTGACCTGTTGCATCCCCAGGGTTTATTCTTAAGATGCAGACATTGATTTGCACACTGCAAGGTGAAATGTCTTTGTTTCCATGAATCTCCCTCACCCACTTCCAACCAATTCATTAAAAATGTTCTCCCAATATTTTTTCATTATTCTTTCATGGAGACAGGTGTCAGTGGCAAGGTCAGCCATTTGATTCAGTCCCTAATTGCATTAAATTGAGTGGCTTGCTCAGTCAATGCAGAGGGTAATTAAGAAACAAGCACATTTCTACAGGTCTGGAGTCACATGGGCCAGGCCAGGAAACAACAGCAGATTTCCTTCCCTCAAGGAAAGCAGTGAACCAGATTTTGTTTTAGGATAATTGGTTTTGACAGCCACCATTAATGCAACTAAGTTTCAATTCCAGGTTTTATTCATTTTAAATTCCACCAGCTGTCACAGTGAGATTTGAACCCATCGCCTCAGAGCATTTGCCTGGCCCTGTGCATTACTGCTCCAGTGACATTCTCAGTTCAATATTCCTTCCCCATGCCCCACCACATAAAAGACATAAATCCAGCAAACTGCAGTTGAGGATCAGCTATGATCACACTGAAAAGGTGGAGCACACTCAGTGGGCTGAATGGCTGACTTCTGCTCCTATGTCTCACTGTCTAAATGTTTCCTGCATTTTCTCCAAGTATAACATCTTATAGTGAATTCAGAAGAAATATTTTTGCCTAATGTGGAACTCACCATCTCAAGGAGTGCCTAACATAAATAGATATATTTAAGAGGAAGCTAAATAAAGGCATGAGGGAAAAAGGAGCTTAAGGAGGTTTAGCGCAGTTGACTGGATGGCTGGTATGTGACAGAGTGACCCCAATAGCGCAGAATCAATTCCTGCACTAGCTGAGATTACCACCTTCTCAACCCATCCCCTCACCTCAACTGTAGGTTGAGCTAACCTGAGCTTCAGGTTAAACCATGACCAATCATCCCCCTTTAAGGAGAGAGAGAGCAGCCCGATGGTCCAAGAGGACTAGGCAACATTGCCTTTACAGTCAATCAAACTCAATATACAACATCCTCCCTCAGCCCACAGTGACAGTGCCTGGTAGCCCCCTCGTTTCAGGGTTAGGCAAACGTGACCGGCCCTTCACAAATCCCTGCAACCCGCCTGAATCTCTCATGGATTTTATTCACTTGTTATAATCTCCAACACTTCATTGGCTAGGAAGACTTGAAAAATGTCAGGCCTGCTTAGCCTTCCAGCCCTGAGCTGAACTGAATCCTCTGCCAGCTCTGAACTGTGCGCAACAATGAACACAAACTCTCAGCTGCATCTCCTAATAACTCTGTGATGGAACCTTTAATATCCAACCTTAACAGCAAAAGTCAAATCCAAAAATCTGACCCTCCACTCCCCGCACGCTCTTCCCCCTCCCCCCAGGCACTCACCCTCCGCACCCCCACCCCAGCACGGACCCTCCACTTTCCCACCGCTCCTCCCTGGGCACTGGCCCTCTGCACCTGCCCAGTCTCCCCTCTAGCTGTGCTGAATGGTATTAACAAGGTGGACTTGGGAAGGATGTTTCATCTTGCAGGCGAGTCCAGAACCTAGAGAGACAGGTTTAAATTCAACGGCCACTCTTCCAAGGCACAGCCAAGGGGATTTACTGTTTTCTGAGGGTGGTCTGACTTTGGAACTCTGCCTCAGAAAGCAGCAAAGAATGATTGCCTCATTGTGCTTAAGGTAGTGTAGGACAGTGTTGTTAGGCAGCGGAACCAAATGTTGTGTAGGGGTGTTGTGGACGGGAACGTGGAACCAGAAACACAAATAGATCAGCGACAATCTTACTGAATAGCGAAGCATGCTTGAGGATCAAATGGCATCTAACTTGAAGTGGTTCCTAAGGGTCAGAGGTTCACTTTGCTCAGTCGGCTGGACAGCTGGTTCGCAATGCAAAATGATGCCGACAGGGTGGGTTCAATTCCCACACTGGCTGAGATTACGTCTCTCCTTGGCTAAGGTATGGTGAGCCTCAGGTTAAAACACCATCTAACAAGAAAGCTGCCCTATGGTCTGTTAAGGCCATGGTGACTTTTAGTGGCCAATTGCTCCTGCTCTTAATTTGTAAATTCATACAGCATTGAATACGTCTAAAATGCAACAGTGACTACACTTCAAAACGGTTTACACTAGCCTTGAAATCGATACTGTACAGTGTACTTCAAGTTCAGCAAAATGACAGACAAGGAAAAATGCAGATCTCTACAAAACAGTTCCATCACCACGTTTGTATTCATGGATTGATGCCGCCATCTGGTGGAAAGATCATGGAAGCACCACTAATAAAATCTTAATAGCCAAACCCACATAAATAATTCACAGAATTATAAAATTGTCACAGCGCAGGAGGGCACTTGGTCCATCATGTCTGCAGTGATTTATTATTACTTAGGACAAATCTCCTGCCTTCCCCACCCCCACCGCCCCCATCACCCTCCACACCATTTCTACACAAATCATCCTCCATTGCTCTCTTGAATGCCTCAATTGAATCTGCCTCCACCACATTTCCAGGTTTGGCTTTACTGACACCAAAAACAAGATTCACCTGAAGGGGAGCAAAGTGGCTTCAATGAGTAATGGCAGATTTAAGGAAGTCAATAGATAAAATGGAATAAAGGAGTGGGGAACTAGGGCTCCTTAAGTGTAGTAATAGTGTCTGTACCCCTGAACCAGGAGGCCTGGGTTCAAGTCCCACCTGATCCAAAGGTGTGTAATAAAGTTTTTGAGGTTGATTAGAAATATAGGTTAATAAAAGAGAGGAGAAAGTTAGGAGAGTAACACACTATTTGATGAGGTGTTGAAAAGGTGAGTTTTTAAAAGTTTTGTTTAAAGAAAGGGAGATGGAGGGGGTTCCAGATAAAAGGGACGGTAGCTCAGGGACATCCATGATGGTGAAGGGTAAAGGCTAACATGAGGGGACAAATGGAGATGGTTACAGAGGATGTGGAAGACTTGAAGATAAAAGATGTGAAATTCCTGTTACAGTTCAGGAAATGCAGTTCAATGGGATTTACCAATGAGAGGATGCCAAATGATGCACGGAGAGCTGGATCATGGAATTTGAGAGAGTGGTGCCAGGGGATGAGGGGAGTCAGTTACAAACACAGATTGGGCAAGTCCAGACTGTTCTTCGTGAAGAGAAGGCTAACAGAAGGTTTGTTACAGACATCGTACAAAGGTGGATAAATCCCCAGGACCTAAGCAGGTGTACCCTAGAAATCTGCGGGAAGTGGCTGCTGGGCCCCTTGCTGAGACGTGAGGTGCCAGAAGACTGTAGGTTGGCTAACGTGGTCCCCACTATTTAAGAAATGTGGTAAGGAAAAGCCAGGGAATTACAGACCATTGAGCCTGACATCAGTTGTGGGCAAGGTATTGGAGGGAATCCTGAGGGACAAGAGTTACTTGGATTTGGAAAGGCAAGGACAGATTAGGGATAGTCAACATGGCTTTGTACATGGGAAAACATGTCTCATTAACTCGATTGCGTTTTCTGAAGAAGTAACAAAGAGGATTGACAAGGACAGAGTGGTGGACATGATCTATATGGACTTCAATAAGGCATTTGACAAGATTCCACATGGTAGACTGGTTGGCAAGGTTCGATCACATGGAATCCAGGGAGAACTGGCCACTTGGATATGGAGCTGGCTGGAAGGTAGGAGACAAAAGGGTGGTGGTGGAGGGTTGCTTTTCAGACTGGAGGCCTGTGACCAGCGGTGTGCCACAAGGATTGCTGCTGGGTCCACTGCTTTTCGTCATTTGTATAAATGATTTGAATGTGAACATGGGAGCTATGGTTAGTAAGTTTGCAGATGACAAAAAATTGAAGGTGCAGTGGACAGCCAAGAAGGTTACCTGACAGTACAACGGGGTCTCGATCAAATGGACCATTGGGCCAAGGAGTGGCAGCTGGAGTTTAATTTATGTAAATGTGAGGTGCTGCATTTTGGAAAGGCAAATCAGGGCAGGACTTATACAGTTAACGGTAAGGCCCTGGGGAGTGTTGCTGAACAAAGAGACCTTGGGGGGCAGGTTCATAGTTCCATGAAAGTTTCATTGCAGGTAGATAGTTTGGTGAGGGCAGCATTTGGTACGCTTGCCTTTATTGGTCAGTGCATTGGGTACAGGAGTTGGAAGGTTATGTTGCAGCTGTACAGGACATTGGTTAGGCCACTTTTGGAATACTGTGCGCAATTTTGGTCTCCCTGCTACAGGAAGGATGTTGTGAAACTTGAAAGGGTCCAGAAAAGATTCACAAGGATGTTGCCACGATTGGAGGGTTTGAGCTATAAGGAACGACTGAATAGAACATTAAAAGTTACAGCATAGTACAGACCCTTCGGCCCACGATGTTATGCTGAACTTTTACCCTAAACCTCAGGTCTATCTAACCTCCACCATCCATATCATCCATATGCCTATCTAATAGCCGCTTAAATGCCCCTAATGAGGCTGACTCCACTACCCTCTCTGGCAATACATTCCACGCCCCGACCACGCTGAGTAAAGAACCTACCTCTCATGTCTCCCCATATCTACCTTCACTCACTTTAAAACTATGCCCCCTCATAATAGCTACCTCCACCCTAGGAAAGAGTCTCTGGCTGTCGACTCTATCTATACCTCTGATCATTTTGTACACCTCTATCAAGTCACCTCTCATCCTTCGTCGTTCTAAAGAGAAAAGCCCTAGCTCGCTCAACCTTTTCTCGTAAGACGTTCCCTCCATTCCAGGCGACATCCCGGTAAATCACCTCTGCACCTTTTCCGACGCTTCCACATCTTTGCTGTAATGAGGCGACCAGAACGGGACATAATACTCCAGATGTGGCCGAACCAGGCTTTTGTATAGCTGGAGCTATACAACTTCAACGGCCCTTGAACTCAATCCCTCTATTAGTGAAAGCTAACACACCATACGCCTTCTTAACTGTGGGACTATTTTTCCTGGAGCGCTGGAGACTGAAGGGCGACCTTATAGAGGTTTATAAAATCATGAAGGGCATGGATAGGGTAACAGACAAGGTTGCCCCCCCCCCCCCTAGGATGGGGGAGTCCAAAACTAGAGGGCACAAGTTTAAGGTGAGAGGGGAAAGACCCGAGGGGCAACTTTTTCCACGCAGAGGGTGGTGTGTGTACAGAATGAGCTGCCGAAGGAAGGGGAGAGGGCAGGTACAATTACAACATTTAAAAGGCATTTGGATGAGTACATGAATTAGGAAGGGTTGAGAGAGATAATGGGAAAAATGCTGGCAAATGGGACTAGATTTATTTAAGATATCTGGTCGGCATGGACAAGTTGGACTGAAGGGCCTGTTTCAGCGCTGTAAAGCTCTGATTCTATTTAAAATCTTGAGGATTCTGATTAAATTTGATAGGGTAGACATGGTCCCATTTGTGAGAGAATCAAGAAGGTGGGGAGAGGAGGGGAGGTGCTGCCTAGCCACCAAGCAAATATCAGAAAAGTATTTTCTCACAGGTTGGGAATGTATTGCCTGAAAGTGTGATGAAGGCAGCTTTAAATCGAGACTTTCAAAACAGAATGAGATGTCTATCTGATGGGAGACGTGCAGAGCTATGGGGAGAATGGCACTTACACTAGGTGTTTGCTGGTAGACCAGCGCAAGCACAATAGGCCAAATGGCGGCACTGTAATAATTCTGTCATTAGGCTGCATTGCTCTTTCTAGCTGGTATGAGTATGCTGGGCCAAACTATGTTCCAATCTTCTCCCATGTCCTTCCCCCCCAAACCAGACCCTGTCATCACATGGCCTGCTACCTCAACCAATCCATTATCAGCCACTAATGGTCCCCATTAGCAGCTATTCATTGTCCCAGATTGACCTTTACCCACTCTTGTGCGTCTGCCCAACTGTGTTCTCTCTCTGTGACAGTAGAATAACATCACTTCATTGGAGGCTCCACTGATGGCGTCACCTAGCATGGTGACAAAACGTCTGGACAAGAACAAGCCAGCTTGACGAGCAAGGTCAACAGCCTCACCCATATCCCGCACTACAGATCTTTGCTAAAACCTTAAAAGTTGTGTGGCACTATCACTGTGCTAAATGGGACAGACCTTAAACTGATCTAGCGACTCAAGGCTCAGTATCCATGAGGAGCTGTGGGCCATCAACAGCAGCAGAATTGTACTCCAGAACAATCTGTAACCTCATGGTCCGGCATATCCCCTACTCAACCATCAAGCTCGGGAATCAACCTTGGTTCAATGGAATGTGCAGGAGGGCAGGTGAGGAGCAGCATTGGGCATATCTAAACACATCAACCTGGTGAAGCTACCAAACAGGACTACTTGCTGCTTAGTACCCAAGTGCTAAAGCTGAGTGATACCACAACCAACAGATCAGATATAATTTCTGTAGTCATAGAGTCATACAGCACAGAAACAGACCCTTCCATCCAACTCCTCCATGCTGACTAGATATACTAACTTGATCTAGTCCCATTTGCCTGCATTTGGCCTTTCATAGAATCCACAGTGTGGAATCAGGCCACTCGGCCCAACAAGTCCACACCGCCCCTCCGAAGAGCATCCCACCCAGACCCATTCCCCTACATTTCCCATGTCTAACCCACCTAACCTAAACATCCCTGGGCATCATGGGCAATTTAACATGGCCAATCCATCAAGCCTGCACATCTTCGGGCTGCGGGAGGAAACTGGAGCACCTGGAGGAAACCCATGCAGACGTGGGAAGAATATGCAAAATCCACACAGACAGTCGCCCAAGGGTGGATTCGAACCCAGGTCCTGCAGTGCTAATCACTGAGCCACTGTGCCAATTAAAGAAGAGTTCTTCATGCTAACTTCAGTCAGTGCAGGAACTGAACCCATACTGTCGGCATCACTCTGCATCACAAACCAGCTGTCCAGCCAACTGAGCTAACCAACCCCCTAAACCCTTCCTATTCATGTACCCATCCAGATGCCTTTTAAATGTTGTAATTGTACCAGTATCCACTGCTTCCCCTGGCAGCTCGTTCCATGTATGCTCCACCCGCTGCGTGAAACAGTTGCCCCTTAGATCCCTTTAAAATCTTTTCCCCCCTCACTTTAAACCTACGCCTTCTAGTTCTGAACACATCCCAACCAAGGAAAATGACCTTGTCTATTTACCCTATCCATGCCCCTCATGATTTTAAAAATCTCTGTAAGGTCACCCCTCAGCCTCTGACTCTCTAGGGGA
>JAHRHZ010000133.1:81223603-81244412 GCA_024137785.1 Ginglymostoma cirratum
GGCCTAGACCCTTCTTCAGAAAAGGGTCTAGACCCGAAACGTCAAGCTTTCCTGCTCCTATGATGCTGCTTGGCCTGCTGTGTTCATCCAGCTCCACATCTTGTTATCTCGGAAAATCCAGCATCTGCAGTACCTATTATCTCTGATACAAATCCAACCCAGCCAATTACCGCCCCATCAGTCTCCTCTCGATCATTAGTAAAGTGATGGAAGGTGTCAGTAACAGTGCTATCAAGCAGCACCTGCTCAGCAATAATCTGCTCAGTGACGCCCAGTTTGGGTTCCGCCAGGGCCAATCAGCTCCTGACTTCATTACAGCCTTGGTTCAAACATGGACAAAAGGGCTGAATTCCAGAGGTGAGGTGAGAGTGACAACCTTGACATCAAGGCTGTATTCAAAAGAGTGTGGCATCAAGGAGCCCGAGCAAATCTCTCCGGTGGTTGGAGTCATACCTGGCACAGAGGAAGGCAGAGGTGTTTGTTGAAGGTCAATCATCTCAGCTCGAGAACATCTCTACAGGAGTTCCTCAGGGTAGTGTCCTAGGCCCAACCATCTTCAGCTGCTTCATCAATGGCCTTCCCTCCATTGCAAGATTAGAAGTGGGGATGTTTGCTGATAACTGCACAATGTTCAGCACCATTCGTAACTCCTCAGATACTGAAGCAGTCTAGGATCAAATGCAGATAACAAGGTGTAGAGCTGGATGAACACAGCAGGCCAAGCAGCAACAGAGGAGCAGGAAAGCTGACGTTTCAGGCCTAGACCCTTCTCAGAAATCAAATGCAGCAAGATTTGGACAACATCCAGGCTTGGGCTGACAAGTGGCAAGTGGTAAGTAACATTTGTGCCAGGCCAATGATCATCTCCAAAAAGAGACAGACAACTTAACCACTGTCCCTTGACATTCAATGGTGTTACCATCACTGAATTCCCCACTATCAAAGTCCTGGGAAATACCACAGACCAGAAACTCAACTGGACGTGTGATATAAATACATACGGCTACAAGAGCAGCTCAGAGGCTAGGAATACTGCAGCTAGTAACTCACTTCATGACTCCCCGAAGCCTGTCCACCATTGACAAGGCACAAGTCAGGATTGTTATTGAGTACTCCCTACTTGCCTGGATGGGTGCAGCCCCAACAACACTCAAGAAGCTCAACACCATCCAGGATAAAGCAGCCCGTTTAATCACCACCACATCCAAAAGCATCCAGTCCTTCCACCACCAACACTCAGTAGCAGCAATGTGTACCATCTACAAAAATGCACTGCAGAAATTCAAAGACCCTTCAACAGCACCTTCCAAACCCACAATTACTTCCATCTAGAAGGACAAGGGCAGCAAATACATGGAAACACCACCCCCTGCAAGCTCCCCTCCAAGCCACTCACCATCCTGACTTGGAAATATATCACCGTTCCTTCAGTATCACTGGGTAAAAACTCTGGAATTCTCTCCCTAAGGGCACTGTCGGTCTACCTACAGCACATGGACTGTGGCGGTAGCTCATCATCATCTTCTGAAGGGGCAAGTAGGGATAGGCAAGAAATGCTGGCCAGCCAGCAATGCCCATGTCTCAAGTGAATACAATAAAGTAAAGGGTATAATTCATATTATATAAAACAATAATTGAGTTTGGATCTCAACATAGTGGCATGAGTGTTGATTAACTTTGTGAAACGTTTTTTCTAAAACAGATTAGTGTCCTTCTAGAACAGTGAAATAAGCTAGTATGTGTCAGAGAGCAGGTGACTGCAAACTCATGTGATGTGAATGGAAAGACATGCATTTTATGTAGTATTTACAACAGGCAGAATAACCATGAAAAATCATAGATAACAGAGCGTGGCGCTGGAGGAACACAGCAGGCCAGGCAGCATCAGAGCAGCAGGAAAGCTGACGTTTCAGGTCGGGAGAATAAGATTTTTTTTTCCCAATTCAGAAGAATCTAGTGTGAGCAAGCGTTTTTTTGTTTAAAATTCAGTTCCAACGTTGAACTTGAGTTTAGTTCAGAAAGTTCTGGAGGGGAGTTTGGAAGCCAGCTTAGTTTCTCTACTGAAGTAGTTCAAAGCAGATAAGGGACTAAATACCTCAGCAGCACGTTTCAATGTGAAAATTCCAAACCAGGAGCATTTAGTTACACAACAGAGAAAGGTTAAGCTTCCAGATTTGAGAAAATTTGAGATTTGGTAAATTTGGAAAGAACTCGTCAAAGTGCACGGTTCACATAAGAGTACACGGAAGGAGTCAGGTTAGTAGAAGCTTATGAAACGGAGATAAGGGGTGCAATTTCTCTGTAAGGGATGGTTTCAGGAAATGGATGCAACATTGATCGCAAAATACACAGCAAAGCATTCTATCATATTTTTAAGATAGCTTTATTTGGTTTTTTTTTTCCTTTTTGTAACAAACATCAATTGTGTTGTTAAAGAAATTCTGCAGCCTCATGTGAATGTAACAAGCTAAACAAAATGAAAATATAATCTACCAAGCCAGATCTGATGTATTCAGTGGTACCATTAACTAAGGTCATAGTATACATTAAATTTAACTTGCGACTTAACCCAGTTGCAGGCTTTCTGCCTTTTCCTATAAAAATTATATTAGCCTCAGTTACCTACACCACATCCACCCCAAGCATGTTAATTTGAATAATCTGATATAGTTAGTTGTTCCAAAAAGTAAATCATTAATGTCAATCATAAACAGTGCTCCCAGAACTCATCCATGTTAAGCAGCACTTTCTACTTCTCCATCACTTTTTATTCATTCATTGATTGTGGGTGTTGCTGTCTTCTGAGCCAGTATTTATTGTCCATCCCTAATTGTCCTCAAGAAGCTGTTAGAAAGTTCCAGGATGACACTGAAGGAACAACAATATATTTCCAAGTCAGGATGGAGTGTAGCTTAGAGGGAAACTTGCAGTGGTCATGGGTTTGGAAGGTGCTGCTAAAGAACTTTGATGCACAGAGAGATCTGGGTGTTCAGGTCCATTGTACCTTGAAGGTGGCCACGCAGGTCGATAGAGTGGTCAAGAAGGCATATGGCATGCTTTCAGTCATCGGACGGGGTATTGAGTACAAGAGTTGGCAGGTCATGTTACAGTTGTATAGGACTTTGGTCCGACCACATTTGGAATATTGCGTACAGTTCTGGTCGCCACATTACCGAAAGGAAGTGGATCCTTTGGAGAGGGTGCAGAGGAGGTTCACCAGGATGTTGCCTGGTATGGAGGGCGCTAGCTATGAAGAGAGGTTGAGTAGATTAGGATTATTTACATTAGAAAGACGGAGGTTGAAGGGGGACCTGATTGAGGTCTACAAAATCATGAGAGGTATAGACAGGGTGGATAGCAAGAAGCTTTCTCCCAGAGTGGGGGACTCAATTACTAGGGATCACGATTTCAAGGTGAGAGGGGAAAAGTTTAAGGTAGATATGAGTGGAAAGTTCTTTACGCAGAGGGTGGTGGGTGTCTGGAACGCATTGCCAGCGGAGGTGGTAGAGGCGGGCACGATAGCATCATTTTAGATGTATCTAGACAGATACATGAATGGGCAGGGAGCAGAGGGATACAGATCCTTGGAAAATAGGCGACAGGTTTAGATAGAGGATCTGGATCGGCGCAGGCTTGGGGGGCCGAAGGGCCTGTTCCTGTGCTGTAATTTTCTTTGTTCTTGTTCTTGAACTTGTAGGTGGTACATACTGCTGCTACTGAGCATCGGAGGTGGAATCAGTAGAGGTTTGTGGGATGTGGTGTCCGAAAGAACACATCCAATTCAGTGGTGCTGAACACTGAAGTTCCCCAACCAGATTATATTCTGTGCCTTTTCCACACTCGATGCTTCCTTGGTGCTGATGGTAATCAGATTTCCTTATCCAGGTCTGAACTGATGCCATGAGACTTCACGGGGTCCAAAATCAAAATCAAGGACTCTCAACACAACTCTCTCCAAACCATACACCACTGTGCCACTTTCCTCAGCTAGGTCTGTCCTGCCAGTGGGACAAGACACAATCAGGGATAGTGATAGTCATGTCTGGGATACCATAAGGTATGCCACTGCAAACATGACTATTTCAGGCATCGTTTGACTAGTCTGTGGGACAGCTCTTCGAAATGTGACACTAGCCCCCAGACATGGGGGAGGAAAACTTTCCATGGTCAACAGGGCTATTTTTGCCATTGTCGTTTCAGATGCAAAGGTGGTCGGTCCACTTTTATTCCTTTCTTTAGGCTTTGTATCAGTTTCATACAACTGACTGACTGAGTATTTCCATCTCTGACTCATGAATTTCTTAAATATTGAGGGGCTAGCAAGTGTTGAAGTTTGAAGGAATTTTGGTGGTATTGTTCATTGATAACTGAAACTTTTCAAAAATATATCCACCTAGAACATAGAACAGTACAGGCCCTTTGGCCCACGATGTTGTGCTGACCTATTACCCTACTCTAAGATCAAACTAACCTGCACACCCTACATTTTACTATTATCCATGTGCTTATCCAAGAGTCGCTTAAATGTCCCTAATGTATCTGACTCCACTCCCACCGCCAGCAGCGCATTCCACACACCCACCACTCTGTGTAAACAGCCTACCTCTGACATCTTCCCTGTACCTTCCTCCAATCACCTTAAAATTATGCTCCCTCGTGATAGTCATTTCTGCCCTTGGAAAAAGTCTCTGACCGTCCATTTTATCTATGCCTCTCATCATCTTGTACACCTCTATCAAGTCACCTCTCATCCTTCTTCGCTCCAATGAAAAAAGCCCTGGCTCCCTCAACTTTTCCTAATAAGACCTGCCCTCCAGTCCACGCAGCATCCTGGTAAATCTCCTCTGCACCCTCTCTCTAAAGCTTCCACATCCTTCCTATAATGAGGCGACCAGAACTGAACACGATATTCCAAGTGTAGTCTAACCAGGGTTTTATAGAGCTGCAGCATAACCTCGCAGCTCTTAAACTCAATTCCCCTGCCAATGAAAGCCAACACACCATACGCCTTCTTAACAACCCTATTAACTTGGGGGGCAACTTTGAGGGATCTATGGACGTGGACCCCAAGATCCCTCTGTTCCTCCACACTGACCAGAATCCTGCCATTAACCCTGTATTCTGCATTCAAATTCAGCCTTCTAAAATGAATCACTTCACACTTTTCTGTGTTGAATTCCATGTGTCACTTCTTTGCCCAGCTCTGCATCCTGTCAATGTCCCGTTACGACCTACAACACCTGTTCAGACATTTTTTGACAAATTCAGGACAGGTGGAACTTGCTCCTGACTTGCTGACATTATTACAATCCCACAAGAGACCCAGTATCACTAAAAGTTAAAAATATAAGTACAGAAAGCAATTAAGGCAGCAACTGGTATACTGGCCATTTTAGCAAATTGTTTCTGAACTCAAAACAAATATCTTACTGAAATTGTACAAAATAATTGATTAGACCACAATTGGAGTCTTGATCTCCTTATCGAGTCACAAAGAGGGTGCAAACATCTACCAAGCTAATTTCTGGGATGGAGAGATTGTACAATGATGAAAGATTAAATAGACTGGGACTATACTGTCTGGAGCTTAGAAGAATGAGGGGCGCTTTTATTCAAACATGCAAAATTCTTACAGGACGGAGGCGGATTGATAGAGGAAAGATGTTTCTGGAAGGAGCAGTGTGTACTAAAAGCACATGGCAGTTTCAGAATAAAGGGGTTGACCATTTAAGAGAGAGTTAGGAGGAAATTCTTCACTTGGAAGATGGTTGGTCTTTGGAATTCTCTGCGCCGTAGGGTCATGGCGGCTCAGTTGCCAAGTGCTTGCAACAGGGAGCTTGATACATTTCTACATTTTTATTTAAATATGTAACGTATGACACTGCAAGTGTGACTATTTCAGGCATTGCTTGACTAGTCTGTGGGACATATCTTCCAATTTTGACAGCAGCCTCCCAGACATTAGTAAGGAGGACTTTGGAGGGACTGTTAAGAAAATGAAGTAGAAAATCAGGCATGATCTCACCGAATGACAGAAGGGAGCTGATTGGCCTCCTCTATGTTACAGCTTAGATTTATATAGCACCTTTAACAATCAGCTATCAACATAGGTAGATGATTGGCTAACTAATATGAAATAGTTGGGATAAGGGGACATTTTCAGCATGGCAACCCACAACTAGTGAAGTGCCACAGGGGTCAGTACTGGGGCCACAAATATTTACAATACATGTTGACTTGGATAAGGGAAGTGAATGTACGATAGTCAAATGTCCAAATTAGATGCGGGAAGGCAAGTGCAGAAGATGACTCAAACATAGACTACAGAGAGAAACAGAACGGTTAAGCTGGTGGGAATAAAACTTAGCAGACGGTATATGATTTGACAGGAAGAATAGAAGAACTTAATATTAATGAGATGTAATAAGGCTATAAAAAAACCTGCAGCACAAAGTGACTTGGAAAACTGTGTATAAATCACGAAAAAAAAGTTAGCACCTAAATTGATCTGGTAATCAGGAAGGCAAATGGAATATTCGCCTTCATTTCAAAGGCAGTGGAGTATAATGATAGGGAAGCCTTATTAAAACCATACAAGCACTATTTTGACTGCATTGTGAATAGTTTAGTCCCCTCATCTACAGAAAGATATACTGGCTTTCAGAGGCAATCCAGAGAAGGCTCACTAGGTTAATCCCAGGTACGGAGGGACTGTCTTAGGAGGAGAGATTGAGTAGTTTGGACCTGTTTTCCTTCGAATTTAGAAAAATAAGATGTGACCGTACTGAAATACGGAAGATGATTTTCCAGGGCTTGACAAGGTAGAGGAGGAGAGGCTGAGTCCCCTTGTGGCGCAGTTTAGGACCAGAACGTATGATCTCTTATTCTGAGTTTATACATTTCAGACAGAGATGAAGAGAAATTTCTTCTCTCAAAAGGAGAGAGAATTTGTGGAATTCTTTACTGCACAGAGCTGACGAGGCAGAAACTGATTTTTAATCTGTTAGGGAACCAAGAGTTATGGGGAAAAAGCAGGAAAGTGGAGTGGAGCATTAGCTCATGGAGTCTAGACTGCCATTCAATCAGCTAAATGGCCTACTTCTGCTCCTACATTTTATAGCCTTGAGTTCTAAGTTCATTTTACCACAGACCAGTCACCATACAATATCCATTTCCCACATCTTTCAAAAGCCATCCTTTAGAGGGGCTTGGACCATCTCTCACAAGGGACAGTGTGTTGGGGGCTGTCTGCAGCAATGCTTCTGCTCTACACGTATCTTGCAGAGCGGCTTCTTGTTGATGTGACTCCATAATGTCCATGTGCACCATCCAAAAATTCAACTGCCAATTCTCCAACATTGGTAATGCCACTAGGATCACTGTACAAAGGCAATCGATCCATCCTGCACATCATAAACACATCAAGACCGTTTAATGTAGAAGATAACCAACATTGTTCATCGCAGTGCTCTGACTGCTGTACAATCAAATTCTGGTAGTACTAGTTGAGAGAAATACTTCTGGCCAAGGTGGCGGTGGACGTTTTCTTCGGGTAACTGCACAGGAATACAAACATTGATCAGTACAGGAAGATCAATCCTCGGTTCAATATCTCAACCTGAAAAAACCTCGGACAGTGAAACATTCCCTCACGATAACACTGGGAGTTTGAACTAAAAACCATGTGACTTAGGGCTCAGTGTGAGAGCAAAATAGTCAAGTAAATTGATGGTTCACCTCAAACAATTTTGTCTATGATTTTCCCTGATAATGTGACACACCCTCGTGCTGTGATACCTGTGATCTTGATCACCCTCACAGCTTCCCCTGATCCTCTGTCCTGTTCCACTGGCTCCTCCCCACCTTGTTCTGCAGAATAAAACCCCTGGCTTTCCATCTCCCCTTCAGTTCCAAAGAAGAGTCATACTGGGCATAAAACATCAACTGTCTCTCTTTCCACAGAGCTGCTGAGGTTATCCAGTTCTGTTTTTGTGTGACTGTAGACAGTCAGTAACGTGGTCAACTTTTACCTGCTTTCTGAAATGGCTTAGCAAACCACGCAGTTCTGAAACAATAAATAGTGGTCTTGCCAGTAATAATCACATCCTACAAAGAAGAAAAGAAATATGAGCAGGCGGTAGGGTGATTTCTTTTTCAGATCTGAAGGAGGCTCAGGACTTGGTCCGGGTGGTGCACAAATCAAGAAAACCACACGAAGCCTCAAACAAGCAATCCTGAAACCAGTAAAAATCTTCACGGATGCCAAAACCTATCAGGGTGTGGGTATGAACCAACTTGCCAAGTTCTGCCCACTGTCCTCCTACAGACCCACACTGGTAGCACAATGCCAAAATTTTACAATACTCATCCTTGACTTCAAAGCACTCCAGAGTCATGCCCTTCCTTAACTCCAACTCCTCCTGCCAACAATCCTCCAAGATATACACACCCCTCAGGTGTGGCCTATCCTGACTTTGGTGACTCCATTGCTGACCATGCCTTCAGTTGCTTATACAGTAAACTCAAATTCCATTCTCAAATCTTTCCACCTCTTTTATATCCTTTTTGAAGGCAATCCAGAAGAGGTATCTCTTTGACAAAACACATATCACCTCCATAGTTATTGCCAAATTGTTTGATAGTGGCCCCATGAATCACCCTAGTACATTTTGCAGTATTAACAGATGCTAGATACGTGCCGCTGTGCCCATTTATCATTCAGCAAGTAATACTCTGGTTTTAAATTGCTTGAATTTTTCACAATGAGGACCTGATTGTCAAAGGAATCCACAAATTGCAACATCAGCAGAGACTCACTAATACTATTCAAGTTAATCTGTTGCTCTTAAGGAATGAAGAGAAATAACTGCATTAACTTAATAACGTTCACATCTTCCAGGTTTTCCAAAGGACTTCAGTGAGTGGGATATACCGCTGCAAATTTCATCACTGTTGTTTAATAAATATACCTGGTCCAGCCCATCTTCTCCCTAGCCCTCTCACTCATTCACATAATGGTAGGACCTGCTGCCACATAGAATGCTCTTTTGATCAGGTTAGCTCTTAGGCAGAACACTGCGGCTACAAATTCCACTTCTAATCTCCACACATTCCAACGTGACATACAGGCTGTCGAGGGATGTTTTTACTTGTTAGGGTGGAATACCAAAACTAAAAACCACACGTATAGAATAGTCATAATTCAGGAAGAGTATCTTTCCCCAGAAAGCAGTGAGAACGTGGAACTCCATACCACAGGGAGGCAATTAGTTCACGAAGGAAAGAAGTAGATAGGCTGATGGAGAGTGAAGTGGTAGGATGGGAAACATCAGTGTGGAGCATAAATACCAGGTGGATTGGCTGAGCTAGCGGTCTACTCCTGTGCTATAAATGCTGAGTAATTCTGCGCAGTTTGTTGAGGTTGGTTGGCACGCTGAGCTGGTTTCTTGTTTCAACCTCAACACCCACAACCCAAGCTACAAATCTACTCCAAAACCTTAGAAATTCTGTGCAGTATTCTAACTGTTTCAGGTAGACATTAAAAGCGCTGGTTTCAGTGCACAGTAATCTTCAATAATCCTTTCACAGTCAACATTGACAGCACACTGGTCAGCTGTTCCCTCAGATATTGCCATGTGCAATCTAACAGCCCTTGGGAGGTGATAGCCTGGTGGTATTTTAACTTGACTAGTGATCCAGGTAATGTACAAGGGACCTGGGTTCAAACCCTACCATGCAGATGGTGGAATGTGAATTCAACAAAAACACCTGCAATTGAGAGTCTACTGATGACTATGAAAGCATTACGATTTGCCAGAAAAACCCCAGCTGGTTCACTAATGTCCTTTAGGGAAGGGAATCTGCCATCCTTACCTGGTCTGGGCTACATGTGACTCCAGACCTACTGCAAAGTCACTGATTCTTAACTACACCCTGGGCAATTAGGGACTGCAATATGCTAACCGAGCCAGCAATGCACACTTGAATGAATTTTGTTTTAAAAGGGCCAGCAAATTCAAAGTGACGTCAGTGCACAGGCAGCGCCTTGGAATGTTTCAGCAGTCTTAAGTATCCATCCATTAGGGCAGCACAGTGGCTCACTGGCTAGCACTGCTGCCTCACAGCGCCAGAGACCCGGGTTCAATTCCACCCTCAGGCAACTCCTGCGTCTGTGTAGGTTTCCTCCCAGTCCAAAGATGTGCAGGTTAGGTGGATTAGCCATGGGAAATGCAGGGTTACAGGGATAAGGTCGGGGGTGGGTCTGGGTCGGATGCTCTTCCAAGTTTGGGTATGAACTTGATGGGCCAAATGGCCTGCTTCCACACGGAAGGGATTCCATGATTCTATGAGCGTGGCTCAGTCATTATCACTCTCACCACTTGACCTTTAAAAGAAGGTTAGATGTCATTCTGAGATCTGAGCACAAAACCTGTTTCAGACGCAAAGTTGAACAGCTGCCCACTCTGCTCTGTCAGGTGGACAAGAAAAAAAATCCTAATGGCACTGTTTGTAAGAACTGCAAGGGAGTTATCCCCATTGCTTCAGCAAATGTGTCCCCAAAATGAACACTGCAGTAAACATCCAAAACGCTGTTAGAGGATCAAACTAAACCTTGGTCAAAAGGAGGATGTTGAAACATAAGGAGATAAACAGATTTTTAATTAGCAATGTCTTAAAGGGTTATGGAGAGCAGGCAAGAAAGTGAAGTTGAGGCCAAGATGAGATCAGCCATGATCATATTAAATGGCAGAGAAGGTTTGAGGGGCTGGTTTGCATACTCCTGCTCCTAGCTTTGATGTTTTTGAAAGAGGCTCTGAAAGATGCAGCAGTGAGATGGTAATTTAGGGAGGGAGCCCACAGCTTGCTCAGGGAGGTAAAGGCATGGTCACCAATGGCCTAGTGATTAAAATGAAAAATGCTCAAGAGGCCAAAATTAAAGGAGCACAGATATCTCAGAGGACTTTGGAGCTGGAGGTGATTACACACAAGGAGAGACGAGGTCATGGAGGGATTCGAAAACAAAGATGGAAAATTTTAAAACTGAGATGTTGCTCAAGAGAGGAAAAAAAACAAGCGAATGCAACTTGGCATAACAGAAAGCAGGTTTTGGGATGACCCCAACGTCTACCGAAGGAGACTGGCCAGGTACTTGTTGCAAAAATCAACTTTAGAAGCAAAGGCATGAATGTAGGTTTCAAGCAGGGGAAGCTGGGTAATGTGACAGAGGTGAAAACAGGGGATCACAGTATCTCAACTAAGGGTCAAGGTTTCAGGGAGAGGTGGCCAAGGAAGACAGTTTGTGTCAGGAACAGAAGAAAATGATTTCAATCTTCCCAATATTTCAGCTGGATAAAATTACTGTTGTTCAATATTTGATTTCTGACAAGCAATCTGAGTGGAGGAATCAAATGAGGTGGTGGTGAGGGGAAGCTGGGTGTTGTCAGCATGCTGGAAGTAACTGATATGTACAAATCAAATCGGTCCTCCATGTCCTCAGCAATTCAATAAGACCACGACTGATCAGTTTGTCTTCCAAATTCCTCATACTAACCAACTTGTGTTAACATTAGATTCCCTTGCCCAAGAAGGATCATCCTCTACATTCACCTTAAAACATTCAATGACTCTGCTTCCGCCACCTTTTGAGGTAGGCAATTTGAGTCACGTCACACACAAAAAATTTCCTAATCTCGTTCTAGAAAAATACTTAAAAGATACTGTCGCCTGCTGATACTGAAGTTTCAGACCATGTCACCAAGGGGGAGCAATAGATGGCGTTTCATCTGCTGATCTATATTGTGTGTATGTTAAGAAGGGGAGAACATTATTTTAGTTTCTTTTTTGAGTTTGAGTCTGGTTATGTGCAAAGTTTTACGAAGTTTTGTTTACATGCATCTTGTATGAGGTCTTTAAAATCCTTGAGGTAAATAGTTCAGTGTAGAGTCATACAGCACGGAAACAGACCCTTTGGCCCAACTAGTCCATGCTGACCATAATGCCAAGCTAAACTCATCCCAAGTGCCTGTGCTTGGCCCATATCCCTCCAAATATTTCATATTCATGATTATATCTAAATGCCTTTCAAACGTTGTAACTGTACCCACATCCACCACTCCCTCTGGAAGTTCATTCCACACATGAACTACTCTGTTAAAAAAAAATCCTTCTCCTCTCACCTTAAAAATATGCCCCCTAGTCTTGAAAGCCCCCACCCTAGGGAAAAGACACCTGCCATTCACTACCCATACCCCTCACGATTTTATAAACCTCTGTCAGGTCACCCCTCAAACTCCTATGCTCCAGTGAAAAAAAAAGTCCCAGCCTACCCAGCCTCTCTTTATAACTCAAACCCTCCATTCCCAGCAACATTCTGGTATTTTTTTTTTCTGAACCCTCTCCAATTTAGCAATCTACTTCCTATAGCAGGGCGACCAGCAATGTACACAGTACTTCAGAAGAGGCTACACCAACATCCTATACGACATCAACATGATGTCCCAACTCCTTCACTCAAGAGGTCTGAGCAATGAAGGTAAGCATGCTACATGTGACACAAATTTCAAATAACTAGGTACCTGAAACTCTAGGTCTCTCTATTCTACAACATTAACCTGGCCCCTACCATTAATTGTATAAGTCCTGCCCTTGTTTGTTTTCCAAAATGCCATACTTCACATTTATTCAAATTAAATTCTATCTGCCACTCTTCAGCCCATTGACACAATTAATCAAGATCTCTTTCTAATGTTAGATAACCTTCTTCATTATCCACTATACCACCAATTTTGGTGTAATCCACAAAGTAACTAACCATGTCTTCTATATTCTCATGTAAATCATTTATATAAATGCAAGAGGTGGACCCAGAACTGATCCCTGTGGAACACTGCTGGTCACAGGCCTCCAGTCCAAAAAGCAACCCTCCACCATCATTCTATCTTCTGCCATTAAGCTAATTTTGTACCAATTGGCGAACTCACCCTGAATCCCATGAGCCCTAACTTTACTAATTAGTCTATCATCTGTGGAACCTTGTCCAAGTAAACAATGTCTACTGCTCTGCCTTAGAGCATTGGAAGCAAGTGTAAAAGGTAAATAAGTCAGATGTGTTGATCAGTGGCAGATGGAATTTAGCCCTGATAAATGAGCTAATGCACTTTGGAAGAAGGAACAAGACAAGGAGGAACTTAATGAATGGCAGGACACCGGGAAGCTTAAAGGAACAGAGGGATTTTGCACTGCTTGTCCATAAGTCTTTGAAGGTAGCAGGACAGGTTAATAGGGTACTTAAGGCTGCACATGGGATAATTGCCTTTAGTAATCACGGCATAGACTATTAAAGCAGGGAAGTTCTGTTTGAGCTGTCCTGAAATTTGGTTAGGCTACAGTTGTCATTCTGTGATTGTAAGGTTATAAATGGTATTGACAGAGTGGATAGAAAGCAGTTGTTCCCCTTAATTAAAAGGTTCAATAACAAGACGGCAACATTTTAAAGTGAAAGGCTGTAGGTTTAAGAGGGGATTTGAGGAAAGATGTTTTCACCCAGAGGGTGGTGGGCATCTGGAACTCACTACCAGCAAGGATAGCTGAGGCTGGAAACTTCAGAAGGTCTTTCTTTATTATTCATCCATAGGACGTGTGCATCACTAGCTGGGCCAGCATTTATTGCCTGTCCCTAACTGTTAAGGGTCAACCGCATTGCTGTGGGTTTGGAGTCACAGACCAGGTAAGGATGGGAGATTTTCTTCCCTAAAGGAAATTAGTGAACCAGATGGGTTTTTCCTGACAATCTGCAATGGTTTCATGGTCATCATTCGATTCTTATTTTCAGATTAACGAATTCAAATTTCACCATCTGCTGTGGCACAATTCGAATCCAGGGCCCCAGAAAATTACCTGGATCTCTGGATTAATAGTCTAGCGATAATACCACTAGGCCATTGTCTACTTAAATGAACACTTGAAATGTCATAAAAGTTAAAGCGATGGGCCAAGTGCTGGGAAGTGGGACTGGTGTAGATTTAGAATAGTTTAGTCATTGCAGACTCCGTGGAATGAAGGGCCTTTTCTGTACTGGAGATTCCATAATTCTATACACTTCTCTTGTGGATATGTTCAGACATTGACCACCATAGTAAACAAATATCAGAAAATAAAACTTATAGTCTTTCAAGCCAGGTTTCACTCTGCTGCAAAGGCTGAGCACCAGCTCTCAGGCAACTCCTCCTGTATCCCCCGGATCATAATCCTACCACTAAGCATCAGGCCATCGTCGACAACTGTCACCAAAGTCATCTCATTTGGTGATCTCCCTCCTTCAACAGCCTGCCAGCTCATCATCGTATACCTGCTTCTACTTTCTTCCCAAAATCCCCAAACAGACAGTGTTTCTACCTGTTCCTGCCCCACAGAACTTATTTCTTCACCCCTTGTCCAGTCCCTCCCCACTTAAAGCATCAGAAGGATCACAGATGTATGTTGGTTTTCAAATTTGCAGTTTTCAGGCTTTTCCTTTAACTCCTCTCACTTCTTTCAGGTCAAAACTGGGGCTATGGACCCCCACAAGAGCCCCAGTTATACCTGACACTTTGTGGGGTGTGTGGAATATTCCTTGTTCCAATCCTACTCAGTGGCCTCACCCTCTTCCTCTGCTACATCAACATCATTGGTTCTGCTTCCCCCTCGTTTGGGATTGGAAAAACATTGACCAACGATATCTAATATAAACCCACCAATTTCCAGTTACCACAAGCATACATCCTCATGCTCTGCTTCCTGTGAGGACAGGATTTATACAGTTAACGGTAGGGCCATGGGGTGTATTGCTGAACAAAGAGACCAAGGGGTGCAGGTGCATAGTTCCTTGAAAGTGGAGTCACAGGCACACAGCGGTGAGGGCAGCATTGGCATGTTTGGCTTCGTTGGTCAGACCACTGAGTATGCAGTTGGATGTCATAGTATGCATGATGGGATATTGGTGAGGCTATTTTTGGAATGCTGCATACAATACTGGTCACCCTGCTGTAGGAAAGATGTTGTGAAACTTGATGGAATACAGAAGAAATTTATGAGGACGTTGCTGGGACTGGAGAGAGTTTGTATTATAGGTAGGGGCTGAGGCTTTTTATCCTGGAGTGTCAGAGGCTGAAGGATGACCTTATAGAGGTTTATAAAATCATGAGGGGCATGGATAGGGTGACTAGCCAAGGTTTTTTCCCCAGGGTGGGCAGGTCCAAAACTAGAAGGCATAGGTTTAAGGCAAGATAGGAAAGATTTAAAAAGGATCTGATGAGTAACTTTTCACGCAGCTGCCAGAGGAAGTGGTGGTGCGGTGTTCAATTACAACATTTAAAAGGCATTTGGATGGGTCTATGAATAGGAAGGGTTAAGAGAGATACGGGCCAAATGCTGGCAAATGGGACCATGTCAGATTGGAATGTCTGGTCAGTGAGGACAAGTTGGACCAAAAGGTCTGTTTCCATGCTATATGACTATGACTCTCAACTTAAACTACCTAATGTCACAGACATCCATTTGACCTGGCCCACACACACTCAAAGAGATCTCATCTCCACTTCATGGACTACGGACAACATAGCCCCCAGGCAACATGGATCATTTCCTATACCCCGGGAGTCTGACAGTGAGCAGACTCGACAGCGAAATCCAACATTAACTCCAGTGCACCATTCAGTCACCTGGGGAACAGCGTTCAAAGTCTGAGACTTCAAACGCAGCCCCAATCTCATGGTCCACAGAGCGGCCGTAGTCCCCACCCTCCTGTATTAATCAGAAATAGGGACCACATACAGCAGACACATCGAAACCCTGGAGCGTTGTCATCAGCACAGTCTTCACAAAATCCTGCAAACACCCAGCAGGGTAAGTGTACCAACATGGGTACCCTATCCCAGGCCATTATCCCCAGTATCATGGCACTGGTCACACATGACCAACTGCCCCGAGAGGGCCTCATTGTCCACATGCCTGATACAAGACTCCATAGTCAAGTGCTCTACGCCAGGCTCCACAATGGTAAGCAAATCACAAGAGGGCTGAGAAAAAAGCCACACTGAAGACCTCCCTAAACAAATACAACATCCCCACCAACATGGGAATCACTTGCCCGGTAACACAATAACTGAAGCAGCAGCATCTGCAAAGGCACTAACCACAATAAGTGTTACTGAGTGGAGCAGGTAGAGGCCAAGCAGCAGAAAGAGTGTGCAGGATCCAGAGGGACTCACCAACTCACCTAAGCAAACACCTACTTATGCCAATAGTGGTAGAGTCTGCAACTCCAGGATTCAATGATTCTGAAATCTGAACCCCCACCCACCCCCCAACTTTAGAACCTGACCTCCCAAACAATAATACTGCATATGTGATGAAGATTCATTGTATTAGTCTCCTCATTTAAGCAGTAAATGCACTAGAGGCAATTTCCGTAAATTTTTACCAGACTAATACCTGAAATGGGTGGATTGTCTTTGAGGATCGTTTCAACAGACTAGACTTGCACCTGCTGGAATTTAGAAGGGTAACAGACAACTTGGTTAAAACCCGAGGGATCGTGTAGGCTAGAGAGGATGTCTCCTCTTATAGGAGAATCTAGAACAGAGGTCACGATTTAAAAATGTGGCATTGGCAATATAAGAGAGTGATGAGAATTCTTTTCTCACAGAGGGTTATAAGCCTTTGTTCCTCGAAAGACAAAGGAAGAAGAGTCTTTAGATGTTTTTAAAGATAGAGGTGGATAGATTCTTGATAAGCAAGGGGATGAAAGATTTTGAAGGTAGGCAGAAATGTGGAATATTCACTTCAGTATTATGCTATGGAACAGAGGAGCAGGCTCAAGAGGCCAAGTACATAGGAACACAAACAGGAAGAGGCCATTCAACATCTCTAGCCTATTCCACCATTTGAGGAGGTAATGGCCAATCTGTGACCTAACCCCTCATACCTGCCTTTGGTCCACATTCCTAAATAGCTTTGCTGAATAAAAATTTAATCAGTCATAGATTTTCAATTAACAACTGATCCAGCATCCAAAGCTATTTGGGGAAGAGAGTTCCAAACATCTACCATCCTTAGTGTGTAGAAATGCTTCCTAACTTCTATCCTGCTCCTAATGCTTAAGACTATGCTGACTCCTACTCCTAATTCACACAGTCAGCATCAACAGAGGAAAAATGCTGAAGTCTATTATAAAGGCTGTGATCACAGGACACTTAGAAAAATCAACAGGATTACACAAAATCAACACAGATTTTACGATGGGGAAGCCAAGTTTGACAAACCTATGACTGTTTTAAGGACATAACTAACAGAACAGAGGTGGTTGGCTCTCTCAGTTGTCTGGATGGTTGGTTTATAACGAAGAATAACGCCAACAGCTTGGATTCAATTCCTACACCGGCTGAAGTTACAACGAAGGACTCTCCTTCTCAACCTCTCCCCTCACCTGAAGCATGGTGACCCTCAGGTTAAACCACCACAGATTATCTCTCTCTAATGGGAGAGCAGCCCCATGGCCTTCATACCACGGTGACTTTACCCTTTTTTGGGAGAAGCAGCGTACGTAATGTATCTGGATTTTCAGAAGCATGTGTAATGTACAATCCCAGCTGGACAAATCAGATCCCAGACTGAAGTCTGACTTGATAGGTGATCAGTCATTTAAAAACAGTTACACAAAGCTACTGAGCATCTTTAACAAGACATTTATTACACAAAAAAAAACCAAGCTAAATATAGTTTAGAAAAATATTGCAACAGAATTAAACAAAGTTTTCAACCTTTCTCCCAGCACCAATTTTCAGAAATTCAAACGAAGAGAAATTACACAATTACGCCCCAACCCCACGTAACTGACTCTTGACAGTTTTCTTGCCCATGAACTATGGGGACAATTCAATGAGTATTTTCCAAATCTACCGACACAAACTCTCTTATAACTCAGAATAAACGTTCTTAGTTCTAATGAACAGCAGATTTCAAACTAAACTCACTTGCTTTGGATGTTTCACAAAATTAAAACTTTTACACTGAGGGAAGTGTGCTGTCCCTGAACTCTCCTATACTCCTGCATAACAGAAAATTCTTTTAAAAACTTGCTTCTAATCCCAGTCAGATCGCCTTCAAACTACCCTAAAAACTTTCAGTATCTGATTTCAAAAGTAAAATCAATCCTTGATTCAGAATTACAAACAAATTAATGGTCTTCAATTTTTACACTACCTGCTGTAAACCCTAACTGCATACACATTACAATCACACTCCAGGTCCATAACCATTTACTTTCTGAGTGATGCTGCATTTGGGTCACTATTCCAGAAATTCCCTGGACTTTAAAGTAACCAACACCAAATGCCACTGTTTTCAAATCCAACCTCTAAAAATTACACTGGCATATGTGAACAAATCACAAAGCTTTTAACACATATGGGATTGGCATGGATTGACACAAGAAACATACCAGGAATAAACGGGTCTCTCTCAGGCTGTAACGTGGTAATAGTGAGGTTCTGCAAGGATCAGATCAAATGTAATATTTCAAAGTTTGTTGACAACACAGATTAGAGATTGAGAGTTTTGCAAGTGATTTAAAGAGACTTCAAGGTGATTTAGACAAGGTGACTGAATGGAAAAACGGGTGGCAGAAGCACTATAACATGGATAAATATGAAGTTAACCACTCTGATAGGAAAAGCAGAGTGGCAGAGTATTAATTGAGGGAGTAATTGGGGAATGCTGATGTACAAAGAGATGTGCACTAGTCACTAAAAGCAAGCGTGAAGGTGCAGCAAGCAATTAGAAAGGCAAATGGTATATTGGACCTAATTGCAAGAGGGTTTGAGCCAGAAAGTAAATGCTGGAAAAACGATCCATGTCCGGGGAGTCCAGATCACAGTCTAAGGATACAGGGTAGGCCATGCAGCGATCACACTCCTCCACTCTACCTCAACACCTCAATCCTCAACACCAGTGCTCCGCAAGGCTGCGTACTCAGCCCCTTACTATACTCCCTATACACTCAGGACTGAGGCGCCAAATTCAGCTCTAACTCCATTTACAATTTTGCTAATAACATCACCATAGTGGGTCGGATCTCAAACAACGACGAGACAGAGTACAAGAAGGGGATATTCAGCTTAGTGGCATGGACAACAATCTCTGGCTCGCTATCAGAAAAAAAATGAATGAGCTGGTCATCAACTTCAGGAAGTGGAGTGGAGGACATGTCCCTGTCGGTATCAATGGAGGTGGTCAAGAGCTTCAAGTTCCTAGGAGTAAATATCACCAATCTATCCTGGTCTATTCACGTCAATGTTACAGTCAAGAAAGCACATCAACGCCTCTACCTCCTCAGGATGCTAAGGAAATTCGGCATGTCCACAATGACTCTTACCAATTTTTATAGATGCACCATAGAAAATATCTCATCCAGATGCATGGCAGCGTGGTATGGTAACAGCTCTGCCCAAGCCCACGAGAAATTACAGGGAGTTGTGGGCACAGCCAAGCCCATCACACAAACTAGCCTTCCTTCCATTGACTCCATCTATACCTCCTAATGCCTCAGGAAAGCAGCCAATATAATCAAAGACCACTCCCACCCTCTTTTCCGTCCTCTTCCACCGGGCAGAAGTTGTCAAAGTTTGAAAACACATACCAACAGATTTAAGAACAGCTTCTTCCCCGCTCTTATCAGACTAATGAATAGACCTTTCATACATCAGAGCTGATCTTTCTCTGCAGTTTCTCTGTAGCTGTAACACAAATTGTGCATCCTGTTCTACTACCCTGATGTACTCTTATAAAAAGGTATGATTTGTCTGGTTAGCACGCAAAACAACACTTCTCACTGTATCTCGGTACGTGACCATAATAAACCAAATCAAATCGAATCGCTTCACCCAGAGAGTGGCGAGCCTGTGGAATTATGTGCCGCAAGAAGTGGTTTAGGCCAAACGTTGAATGTTTCCAAGTTATTCGGGCTAAAGGGACCAAAGAATATGGGGACAAAGAGGGAACAGGCACTGAATTGGAAGCATGATCATACTGAATGGGTTCGAAAGACCAATTGGCCTACTCCTGTTCTGTATGCTTCAGGAGCCCAAATTTTCAAAGCTGCAGTCATCGTGGAGTTAGGGGAGTCTTTGCATTTGCTATTGTTTGCATTTAGCCGTCGACAACAATAACAATCTAGCAGCAAAATAAGTGATTGACCACAACCGTGCACATAACGTGTACACTGTGCAGACTAATGCCAATGCAGGATGGTGTGTGTGTGTGGGGTCTGCAAGAGGCGGGTTTTAATGTACTCACTGTCCAAGGAGACGAACTGCCCGACAGCCGAGGAGCCGCCGCCGCTGTTCTCCACGAATTGTACCTCGGACACGATGATGTTATCCTCCAGCACGGAGCCGCAGGCCGTACACACCGCATCGCCCCGGGCCTGGTCAATGTCAATCTCCGTGCAGCCGCATGTGCGGCAAACCCGGGAGCTGGACATGGCAGCAGCTCCCCGGCCCCGGGCCTCCCGCTCCGGATACCCTCCTCAGGAAAGCCCGAGGCTTCTCGGCGGCCTAAGCGGCTTTCCGGGATGGGAGGGGAGGGGGAAGAATGTTTTCACTCCTCACCCGGTACCTCAGTCCCCGGGCCTCGGTATCCACTCACAGCCCCCTGCCCGGTCTCCTGTCGCCGGACCCCGGTGTCCACTCACAGCCCCCTGCCCGGTCCCCGGGCCCCGGTATCCGCTCACAGCCCCCTGCCCGGTCCCCGGTCCCCAGGCCCCGGTGTCCAC
>JAHRHZ010000133.1:81244422-81260471 GCA_024137785.1 Ginglymostoma cirratum
CCCGGTCCCCAGGCCCCGGTGTCCGCTCCCGGCTCCTGGCGCCCGGCGCCCCTCAGGCTCAGACTGAGCCGCCCGCCCGGAAGCGCTCATTCACCACCTACCGAGAGGGGGGGGGAATGGATAGTACGGAGAGGGAGAAACCGCAAATGATTAAAATAAAAACAACCAACATCTTCACTTTTAATCTGTCTTAATAATTATCCATATTGCCGCTAAGAACTGCCCCTGTTTCGGGGGAAAGTGTTCATCGTAAGTTATCAATCTGTCACCTCCCTCCCCTCCCCGGACCCTTGTTGCTAAGGTCCAGAGAGCATGTTTGTGCATAACCACGTGCTGCTATTTAAAGGGGCCGCACCGAATGTCTCCATCTCGGGCAACCACCTAGAGACAGATGTCCATTTCAAGCCCACTGACTCCCACAGCTACCTGGAATACACCTCCTCCCACCCACCCTCCTGCAAAAATGCCATCCCCTATTCCCAATTCCTTCGCCTCCGCCGCATCTGTTCCCAGGATGAGACATTCCACTCCCGCACATCTCAAATGTCCTCATTCTTCAAGGACCGCAACTTCCCCCCCACAGTGGTCGAGAACGCCCTCGACCGTGTCTCCCGCATTTCCCGGAACACATCCCTCACGCCCCGTCCCCGCAACAATAACCAAAAAAGAATCCCCCTCGTCCTCACATACCACCCCACCAACCTCCGGATCCAACGCATCATCCTCCGACACTTCCGCCATCTACAGTCAGACCCCACCACCAAAGACATTTTTCCCTCCCCACCCTTATCTGCCTTCCGGAGGGACCACTCCCTCCGCGACTCCCTTGTCCGCGCCACACTCCCCTCCAGCCCCACCACACCCGGCACTTTTCCTTGTAACCGCAGGAAGTGCTACACCTGCCCCCACACCTCCTCCCTCACCCCAATCCCAGGCCCCAAGAAGACATTCCACATCAGGCAGAGGTTCACCTGCACATCTGCCAATGTGGTATACTGCATCCGCTGTACCCGTTGTGGCTTCCTCTACATCGGGGAAACCAAGCGGAGGCTTGGGGACCGCTTTGCAGAACACCTGCGCTCAGTTCGCAACAAACAACTGCACCTCCCAGTCGCGAACCATTTCAACTCCCCCTCCCATTCCCCAGATGACATGTCCATCCTTGGCCTCCTACAATGCCACAGTGATGCCACCCGAAGGCTGCAGGAACAGCAAATCATATTCAGCCTGGGAACCCTGCAGCCCAATGGTATCAATGTGGATTTCACAAGCTTCAAAATCTCCCCTCCCCCAACCGCATCCCAAAACCAGCCCAGCTCATCTCCACCTCCCTAACCTGTTTTTCCTCTCACCCCAAGCCACACCCCCATCTCCTATCTCCTAACATCATCCCGCCCCCTTGACCTGTCCGTCCTCCCTGGACTGACCTATCTCCTCCCTACCCCCTCACCTACACTCACCTTTACTGGCTCCATCCCCGCCTCTTCGACTTGTCTGCCTCCTCTCCACCTATCCTCTCCTCTATCCATCCTCTATCCACCTCCCCCTCTCTCCCTATTTATTTCAGAACCCTCTTCCCCTCCCCCATTTCTGATGAAGGGTTTAGGCCCGAAACGTCAAGTTTTCCTGCTCCTATGATGCTGCTTGACCTGCTGTGTTCATCCAGCCCCATGCTTGTTATCCCGAAATACATGTGCTGCCTCTGCAGTTGAATATACAATCTCTACAGTGTGGAAGCAGGCCATTCGGTCCATCGCGTGCACACAGACCCTCCGAAGAGCATCCCACCCAGACCCGCTGTCCCTCTACCTCTGTATTTCCCATGGCCAATCCACTTAATCTACACATCCCTGCATAATACAGACAATTTAGCATGACCAAGCCACCGAACCTGCACATCTCTGGACTGTGGGAGGAAACAGGAGCACCCAGAGGAAACGCATGCAGGACAGGGAGAATGTGCAAACTCCACACAGGCCCAAGGGTGGCATTTAACCCAGGTCCCTAGCACTGTGAGGCAGCTCTGCTAACCACTGAGCCACCATGCTGCCCTTTTCCTAGGGGAAAAGTTTAAGGGAGATATGCATGGAAAGTTCTTTACGCAGAGAGTGGTGGGTGCCTGGAAACATTGCCAGCGGAGGTGGTAGAGGTGGGCACGATAGCGTCATTTTAAGATGTATCTAGACAGGTACATGAATGGGAGGGAGCAGAGGGATACAGATCCTTGGAAAATAGGTGACAGGTTTAGATAGAGGATCTGGATCAGGGTTGGAGGGCCGAAGGGCCTGTTCCTGTGCTGTAATTTTCTTTGTTCTTTGTTCTAATATTCCAGCCCACCGCTCAACTGTAATTCTTCTTCAGTTCTCCACTCAAAGAAAGGTCTATCACAAGAGGCAGGTCCCAAAACAGTAGATCAAGTCCCATGCTGTTGGCATCAATCTGGTAAAAGCCAGTTGGTCAAATAACTGAGTCAATCAGGATAGAGTATTTATACCAGTAAACAATACCAAACCCGTAATGTTTGTCACTCATTTAAAACATCAACCGCCAATATTCTTCCCAACAGATGAGTGCCATGTACGCCTAGTACAGCATGTACTAGGGAATGTAACCAAAGTAGCGACAAATGACTCTGCACATACTTTTGAGGTCTGTTTTGGACACAGCAAACATCCACTTGTGACCGTGACCATTGGCTCAGATGTGGATGCTGTTATAGAAACAGAAACATCTGTCAATGTCATTGGATCCAAAATGGACAACAAACTCGTGGCATGGTGGCACAATAGTTAGCACTGCTGCGTCACAGCATATGGACCCAGGTTTGATTCCAGCTTGGGCAACTGTCTGTGTGGAGTTTGCAAGTTCTTCCTGTGTCTGCATGGGCTTCCTCTGGGTGCTCCGGTTTCCTCCCACAGTCCAAAGATGTGCACATTAAGGTGGATTGGCCATGCTAAACTGTCCATTGTGTTCAGGGATGTGTAGATTAAGTGCATTAGCCATTGGAAATGTCGGGCTACAGGGAAAGGGTAGGGGGATGAGTCTGGGCAGGATGCTTTTCAGAGGGTCAAAGTGGATTTGTTAGGTCAAATGTCCTGTTCCCACACTATTTGGATTCTATGGAAATCTGTGAGATATTGCACTTCGGTACAAACAAACGAGGGTAGGGCGTGTACAACCAGTGGTAGGGCCTCGGGTAGTGTTGTACAACAGAGGGACATGGTGTTCAGGTACATAATTCTTTGAAACAAAAACAGAAGTTACTGGAAAAGCTCAGCAGGTCTGGCAGCATCTGTGAAGAATAAATCAGAGTTAACGTTTCTGGTCCTGCGACCCTTCCTCAGAACTGATGGGAGTTGGGAAAACATTGGTTTATATGCAGAAAATAGGGAGGGGAATGGACTAGGAAGTAAACAATAAGATAAAGACCAAAGAGAGAGAACAGCAGTTGGATAGACAAAGGAGGTGATAACGAACTGGCTATCAATCACTGAAAATTGTTTGGACCTTTGAAACACTAATTTCACTCAACAGGATCATAGAAACAGGAGTAGGCTATTCAGACCTTCCAGCCTCCTAGCCAGATCATGATCAACTCCTGATTTACGGCATCAGCAGTTCTTTTGGTTTTTTGCTTGCCTTCATTGCTCAGTGCTTTGACTATAAGAGTTGGGAAATCATCTGGGGTTTGTATAGGACATTGGTGAGGCCTCTTCTGGAATACTGTGTCCAGTTCTGGTAGTTCAGTTGTAGAAAAGATATTATAAAGCTGGATTCAGAAGAAATTTATCAGAATATTGCCAGATATGGAAGGTTTGAGTTATAAAGAAAAGATAAATAGGGTGGGACTTTTTTCATTGGAACGTAGGAGGTTGAGAGGCAGCTGTATAGAAGTTTATAAAATAATAAGGAGTAGATATGGAATTAATGGTAGAACACAGCAGGCCAAGCAGCATCATTGGAGCAGGAAATGTTCCAGCTCCACACCTTGTTATCTCGGATTCTCCAGCATCTGCAGTTCCTATTATCTCTGATGGAATTAATGGTAGTTGTCTTTTTCCTAGGATGGGAGTTTCAAGTCAAGAGTACACATTTTTAAGGTGAGAAAAGAGAGATTTAAAAAGACCTGAGGGGTGACTTTTTTACACAAGAACGTGGTTCATGTATGGAATGAACTTCCTGAGGAAGTGCTGGATGTGGGTACAATTACAATGTTTAAAAGACATTTGGATAAGTAAGTGAATAGGAAAGGTTTGGAGGGATATGGACCAGGAGCAGGCAGGTGGGACTGGTTTAATTTGGCATTATGTTCAGCATGGACTGGTTGGACCAAAGGGTCTGTTTCCATGTTGCATGACTCTTATGACTCTATGTGCAGTTTAAATGGATTGGCTATGCAAAAGAAATGTCCCATAGTGTCCAGGGATTTGCAGGTTAGGTGGATTAGCCATAGTAAAAACCCCATGCAGGATTATGGGAATGGGTGGCAGAATGCTCTTCGGAGGTTCAGTACTAATTCAATGGGCTCTTTCTGCACTGTTGGAATTCTGGTCTGGGGCTGTCCTATTCCCCACAAATCAGGAAATTGGAGCATTTTCCTAAGCAATCACAGAAAATTATTGGGACTTTTGAAACACTAATTCCATTCAACAGGATCATAGGAACAGGAGTTGGCCATTCAGCCCTCCAGCCTGTTCTGCCATTCAATGAGATCATGGCTAACCTGTGGTCTAACTCCATATCCATTGGCCCATATCCCTTCATACCTTTGGTTATCAAAAATTCATCTCTCAGATTTTAAAATTAACAACTGACCCAGCATCGCTGCAGTTTGTGGAAGAGAGTGCCAAGTATCTACCATCCTTTGCATTTAATATCTCTCCTGAACATTTTAGACTATGCCCCCGAGTTCCCGAACGCCCAACTAGTGAAAAAAGTTTATTACCCTGTTTTTTCCTGTTATATCTTGAAGATTCCAGTACTTTGAGTATAGGAGTTGAAATGTCATGTTGCAGCTGTGCAGGACATTGGTTAAGCCTCTTTTGGAGTTGTGCGTTCAGTTCTGGTCTCCCTGCTATAGGAGACATATAGTTAAACTTGAAATGGTGCAGAAAAGATCTACAAGGATGTTGCTGGGATTGGAGGGTTTGACTTGATTTGATTTGAATTATTGTTGTCACATATACCTAAATACGGTGAAAAGTTTTGTTTTGTCTGCTATAAGGTTTGAAGTATGAGGAGTAGCTGAATGGGCTGGGCCTATTTACCCTGGAGCATCAGAGGCCGAGGGGTGACGTTATAGAGGTTTATAAAATCATGAGGGGCATGGATAGGGTGAATAGCCAACAGCTTTTCCCCAGGGTGGGGGAGTCCAAACCTGGAGATTGTAAATTTAAGGTGAGAGGGGAAAGAATTAAAAGGAACCTGAGGGGGACCTTTTCATGCAGTGTGGTGCATGTATGAAATGTGCTGTCATAGGAGGTGGTGGAGGCTGGTACATTTACAACATTCAGAGCCATCTGGATGGGTACATGAATGGAAAGGGTTTAAAGAGATATGAGCCAAATGCTGGCAAATGGGACTCGTTTAATTTAGGATATCTGATCAGCGTGGACGTGTTGGACTGAAGGGTCTGTTTCCATGCTGTACAATTCTGTGACTCTATGACTTTGATCTGATCAGATCAGACCTTCTGAATTCCACAGAAAACAGACCCAATTCATATAATCCCTCCTCATAACCTAACCCCTGAAGTCCACATGTAAACCTACGTTGTATTCCCTCCAAGGCCAATATATCCCTTCTAGGGAGTAGTGCCCAGATCTGTTCACAGTAGTCCAAAAGGGGTGAAGGGTTTTGTATACCTATAGAATAATGTGTGCCAATCTGACAATTCCAATCTACATCAAGATGAAAGAAATCCACGATTAATGCATTGCCTTTTTCCTGTGTCCTCTATCTTCTGATTTATTCTCCGTTCGACTGTGTAGCCATGATGTGGAGATGCCGGTGTTGGACTGGGGTAGACAAGATCAAAAATCACATGACACTGGGTTATAATCCAACAGGTTTATTTGAAAACACAAACTTTCTGAGCTCAGCTTCATCCTCAGGCGTAGTGTGTGAGGGTATAAGACACAGAATTTATAAAGCAGAAAGGTTTTGCTACCCTTTGGGGACATATAGACAACTCCTACTGGTGTCTGACTTCCTTTTTCTATTTCCTAACCCCATCCACACTGATTCTACATCATCCAATCCCAATCAGATCTTACTAAGCATAGTTATTCCATTTTGTACTAATAAAGATACCCTCTCCACCCTTTCCTTCCTGCCTGTCCTTTCAAAAAGTCACATACCCTGAATATTTAGTTCTCAGCTTTGATTTCCTTCTAACCACATCTCCATAATGCCTATGAAATCATACCTGTGTATCTGTATTTGAGTCGCTAATTTATTTATTTTATTCCAAATACTGCTCACAACCAGTAGAGAGTTGTTCATTTTGAATTTGTACCATTTTTTTCCAATTGTGACCCTATTTCCTGCTGCTTTTCTGTGTTTGTACACTCTGTGCCTTCCTGTCCTGCAGTGGTATGAATGCTACAGAATCACAAACTGGAAAGATGCAATTCAAAGAGTGTTTACGAACACAATCACTTACACACAAGTTCTTTACAATGTTCATAATGTGCTGACTCTTTTACAAATAATCTTTACATCTAATCTGACGTTACCCAACTATTGCATCATTATTTTGCAATCGTTGACAAAGTGTGTTGTCGACTTAACACCTGAAGGTGATCAGGGAATTGTCAAAACCAAAAAGACTGCTCAAGGGTATGGTTCCCAGGAATTGCCTCGATGCTAGAGCACAAACTTAATCAGTCCTTGCCATTTTTGTCAGAAAATCACAACTTCAAATTGTTGTCATGCTCTCAGGACATCCGAATACCAAGAAAAGACCACATCTTTTTATATTCTTTTCTTTGGATTGACCAAAATTGGAAAAGGATTGTTGTAAAAAGAGTTGATGCACTTTTAAAAACAAGTTACTGGGTTAGAAGAGAGCTTTTATAGTAGAATGAGCTTTATTTGAAGAGTGCGGGGACCACTAGCCTGTCAAATCAAAAAATGTGGCTCAGTGCCTAGCACAGCTGCCTTACACTGCCAGGGACCTGGGTTTGATTCCAGGCTCAGGTAACTGTCTGTGTGGAATCTGCACATTCTCCCCGTGTCTGTACGGGTTTCCTCCGGGTGCTCCTGTTTCCTCCCACAGTCCAAAGGTGTGCAGGTTAGGTGGATTGGCCATGCTAAATTGCCCGTAATGTCCAGGGGTGTGTAGGTTAGGTGGGTTAGCGATGGGAAATGTAGGGGGTGGTGGGACACTCTTTGGAGGGTCGGTGTGGACTTGCTGGGACGAATGGCCTGTTTCCACACTGTAGGGAGTCTATGAAAACTAGGGCTCAGATGAAGAATTTGTTTTATTCATTTGGGGACACGGGCATCACTGGCTGGTCACCATTTATTGCCTGGCTATAGATGCCTTTGAGAAGGTGGGGGTGAGGTGCCGTCTTGACCGCTGCAGTCTGTATGCTATAGATTGATCCACAATGCCCTTAGGGAGGGAATTCCAGAATCCTGGTCCAGCAACACTGAAGGAACGGCGATATATTTCCACATCAGATTAATGAGTGGCTTGAAGGGGAATCTGCAGGTGGTGATGTTCCCATGTATCTACAACCATAAGATCATAATATATAGGAGCAGAATTAGACCAGAGATGTCAGAGGTAGGTTCCTTACACGGAGAGTGGTGGGTGCATGGAATGCGCTGCCAGCGGTGGTAGTGGAGTCAGATACATTAGGGACATTTAAACGACTCTTGGATAGGCACATGGATGATTGTATAATGCAGGGTATGCAGGGGAGTTTGATCTTAGTAGGATAATAGGTCTGCACAATATCGTGGGCCGAAGGGCCTGTACTGTGCCGTACTCTTCTATGTTCTTTGTCCTAGATCATTCAGCCCATTGAGTCTGCTCCACCATTCAATCATAGCTGATATGTTTCTGAATCCCATTCTCCTGCCTTCTCCCCATAATTCTTGACCCTCTTGCCAATTAAGAACTTACCTATCTCTGTCTTAAATATATTCAATGATTCGGCCTCCAAAGCCTCTGTGGCAATGAGCTCCACAGAGTAACGACCCTCTGGCTGGAGAAATTCCTCCTGTTTTTAGTTCTAAAGGGTTGTCCCTACATTCTGAGGCTGTGTCCTCAGGTCCTCGTCTCTCCGACTTTTGGAAACATCTTCTCCACGTCCACTCTATCCAGGCCTCTCAGTATGCTGTAAGTTTCAGCAGATTCTTCCTCAAACGGGTACAGATACAGAATCCTCAGCCGCTCCTCATATGACAAGCCCTTCGTCCTCGGGATTATTCTTGTAAACCTCGTCTGACCCACACACACACACTCACACACACACAGCACTAGCACATCCTTCCTTAAATACGGAGCCCAAAACTGTTCAGAATATTCCAAATGTGGTCAGACTTGAGCCGTATACAGCCTTAACAGGGCATCCCTGCTGTTGTATTCTAGACCTCTTGAAATGAATGCTAGCATTGCATTTCCCTTCTAATTGCCAACTGAACCTGCATGTTAACCTTAAAAGAATCCTGAATTAAGACTCCCAATTCCATTTGTGCTTCAGGTTTCTGAAGCTTTTCCCTGTTTAGAAAATAGTTTACACCTCTGTCCTTCAGTGCATAATATCACACTTTCCACAAAGTATTCCATCTGCCATTTCTTTGCCCGCTCTCCCAGCCTGTCTTTCTGTAGCTTCCCCACTTCCTCAAGAATACCTGTCCTTCCACTTATTTTTGTTCCATTTGCAAACTTAGCCAAAATGCCCTCTGTTCTTTCATTCAAATCATTAATGTATAACGTGAATAGCTGTAGTTCCAATACTGACCCCTGTAGAACTCCACTAGTCACTGGCTAGCATCCTGAAAGACTCGTTATACCTACAGTCTGTCTTCTGCCATTTAGTCAATCCTCCATCTGTGCCAGGGCCTTAGATCAAAGTGGAGTTTTAGCTTTTAGCAAGCTATCCTAGATCTAGTCCTGTGTAATGAGACAGGAATAATTAATGATCTCACAGTTAGGGATCCTCTCAGAATGAGCGATCACAGTATGGTCGAATTTAAAATACAAATGGAGCGTGAGAAGGTTAAATCCAGTACCTATGTCCTGTGCTTAAACAAAGGAGACTATGAAGGAATGAGTGAGGAGTTAGCTAAGGTTGAACGGGCGCAAAAACTTTATGGTGGGTCAATTGAGGAACAGTGGAGGACTTTCAATACGACTTTTCACAGTGCTCAGCAGAAGTGTATTCCAGTGATAAGGAAGAACTGTAGGAAAAGAGAGAGCCAGCCATGGATGTCTAAGGAAATAAAGGAAAGTATCAGATTAAAAAAACATACAAAAATGCAAAGAGTGATGGGAAACTAGTAGACTGGGAAATCTTTAAAGGCCAACAGAAAGCCACAAAAAAAGTTGTAAAGAAAAGTAAGATAGATTATGAGAGTAAACTAGCTCAGAATATAAAAACAGGCAGCAAAAGTTTCTATAAATACGTAAATCGTAAAAGAGTGGCGAAGGTAAACATTGGTCCTTTAGAGGATGGGAAGGCCAATTTAATAACTGGGAATGAGGAAATAGCCGAGGCATTAAACAGTTATTTTGTGCCGGTCTTCACAGTGGAAGACACAAATAACATGCCGAAAACTAATGGCAAGAAGGTTATAGCAGGTGAGGACCTGGAAACTATCATTATCACTGAGGAGGCAGTGCTGGGCAAGCTAATGGGGCTAAAGGTAGACAAGTCTCCTGGCCCTGATGAAATGCATCCCAGGGTACTAAAAGAGGTGATGGGGGAAATAGAAAATGCACTAGTAATTATTTACCAAAATTCACTGGAGTCTGGGGTGGTTCCCGCAGATTGGAAAACAGCCAGTGTGACGCCACTGTTTAATGAAGGAAGTAGACAAAAAGCAGGTAACTATAGGCCAGTTAGCTTAACTTCAGTAGTGGGAAAATGTTTGAATCTATCATTAAGGAAGAAATAGCAAGATATCTGGATATAAATTGTCCCATTGGGAACACCCAGCATGGGTTCATGAAGGGTAGGTCATGTTTAACTAATTTGGTGGAATTCTTTGAGGACATTACTTGCATGGTGGACAATGGGGAACCTGTGGATGTGCTGTATCTGGATTTCGAGAAGGCATTTGACAAGGTGCCACACCAAAGGCATAAAGGCACACATAAGATAAAGATCCACGGTATTACAGGTAATATATTGGCATGGCTAGAGGATTGGTTGACCAGTAGAATGCAAAGAGTAGGGGTAAATGGGTGTTTTTCTGGTTGGCGGTCAGTGGCTAGTGGTGTGCCTCAAGGATCAGTTTTGGGACCGCAATTGTTTACAATTTACATAGATGATTTGGAGTTGGGGACTAAGTGTGGTATGTCAAAATTTGCAGATGACACTAAGGTGAGTAGTGGAGCAAAGCGTGCAGAAGACACTGAAAGTCTGCAGAGGGATATAGATAGTGTAAGTGAGTGGGCAAAGGTCTGGCAGATGGAGTAAAATGTTGATAAGTGTGAGGTCATCCATTTTGGTAGGAATAACAGCAAAATGGACTATGTTTTAAATGGTAAAAAATTGCAGCACACTGCTGTGCAGAGAGATTCGGGTGTCCTTGTGCATGAATCACTAAAAGTAGGATTGCAGGTGCAGCAGGTAATTAAAAAGGCAAATGGAATTTTGCCTGCCATTGCTAGAGGGATGGAGTTTAAAAACAGGGAGGCTATGCTGCAGCTGTATTGGGTCCTGGTGAGGCCACACCTGGAGTACTGTGTGCAGTTTTGGTCTCCTTACTTGAGAAGGGATATACTAGCACTGGAGGGGGTGCAGAGGAGATTCACTTGGTTGATTCCAGAGTTGAGAGGGTTGGATTATGAGGAGAGACTGAGTAGACTGGGATTATACTCATTGGAATTCAGAAGAATGAGGGGAGATCTTATAGAAACATATAAGATTACGAAGGGAATAGATAAAGTGGAGGCAGGGATGTTGTTTCCACTAGCAGGTGAGACTAGGACTAGAGGGCATCGCCTCAAAATAAAGGGAAGCAGATGTAGGACTGAGGTCAGGAGGAACTTCTTTACCCAAAGGGTTGTGAATCTGTGGAATTCCCTGCCCAGTGAAGCGGTTGAAGCTACCTCGCTGAATGTATTTAAGGCAAGGCTAGATAAATTTTTGAACAGTAAAGGAATAAAGGGTTATGGTGAGTGGGCGGGTAAGTGGAGCTGAGTCTCAAAAAGATCAGCTATGATCTTATTAAATGGCAGGGTAGGCTCGCGGGGCCGGATAGCCTCCTCCTGCTCCTAGTTCTTACGTTCTTATGTTCTTCCAGGACCATATGACCTGCTCCTGCTCCTATTTTATATTTCCTTATAACATTAAGGAAAACGTGGCTGGTCTAATTAGTAAGTTTGCAGACGATACAGAGATTGGGGGAGTTGCGGATAGTGAGGAGTATTGTGGAGATAGTGAGGACACAGCAGGAAAGAGGAGGCATGGGCAGAAAAATGGCAGATGGAGTTTAATCCAGACAAATGTGCATTTTGGAAGGTCAAGTACAGGTAGAAATTATACAGTGAACGGCAGAACTCTCAGGAGTATTGATGTGCAGAGGGATCTGGGTGTGCAGGTCCACAGATCGCTGAAGTTGGCAATGCAGGTAGATAAGGTAGTAAAAAAGGCTGATGACATGCTTGCCTTCACTGGCAGGGGCATTGAGTATAAGGATAAATAAGCAACGCTGCAGATTTATAGAACTTTAGTTAGACCACGTTTGGAATATTGCATACAGTTCTGGTCACCACATTACCAGAAGGATGTGGAGGCTTTGGAGATGGTACAGAAAAGGTTTACCAGGATGTTACCAACTATGCGGGATTTTGGCTATGAAGAAAGGTTGGATAGATTGGGTTTGTTTTCACTGGAATGCAGGAGGTTGTGGGGTGACCTGATAGAAGTTTATAAGATTGTGACTGGCATGGATAGGGTGGGAAGAATGAGGCTTTTTCTGAGGGTGGAGTGTTCAATTACTAGGGGGCACAGGTTCAAGGTGTGAGGGGGGTAAGTTTAAAAGAGATGTGTGAGGCAGGTTTTTCACACAAAGGGTGGGGCGTGCCTGGAACGTGCTTCCAGAGGAGGTGGTGGAAGCAGACACAATAGCAGCATTCGGGAAGCAGCTGGCCAAATACATGAATGGGATGGGAATAGAGGGATACGGATCCTGTAAGTGAAGACAGTTTTAGTATGGAAGGGCAAAATGTGTCAGTGCAGGATTGGAGGGCCAAAGGGCCTGTTCCTGTGCTGGATTGTGCTCTGTTGTCTTTGTTCATTGTTTATTAACAAGTTTTCAATCTCATCGAATGATCGGGGGTTGGTTAGTTCAGTTGGGTGGAGAGCTGACTTGCAATACAGAGTGATGCCAATATTATGGGTTCAGTTGCTACACCAACCGAGGTTGCTGTGAAGGACTCTCCTTCTCAACCTCTCCCCTTGCCTGAGACATGGTGATCTTTCGGTTAAACCAACACCAGTGGCCTCTTGCTCTATGGTAAGAGTATGGTGATTTTTTTTAACCTTTTAATGGAATAATTCCAAAATATAGATAGTCTTAGAAGATTACAGCTTCTACAGCTTCCTTCCCATTCACTTTAGTATGGTGTGACAGAAACAGTCACTACATGGAGAGCTTCTTGCCTTAAACTCCATTATTTGTCTATAAACAAGTTTAATGAATATTGGATGCACTAAGTTCCTCCCCTAAACTTATTTTATTTTTCGTTTATCTTCTTTCAGAGGCATATTTTGTTCATTCAACTGCTGTAATGTTGTCTTTTAACAATACTGCTACAACTCCTTTCCTGTTATCTCTTGTCTTTCTTGTTGAGCATGTAGCCAAGACTCTGTAACTGCCTCAGCTTTGTGGTGTTGGAAATGAGTGCACATGTTTCTCCCTCATCTGTTTTATTTCTTATCCCCCAGTCCAATTCGCTGGAAGGTCATGTGTTCAAGCTTGTACTGCAGAGTTGTGAACCAAGAATCTAGGCAGACACTGCTGTGCCATAAGAGACAGTGTAGCCCTTTGGGTTTTTGTGGGAGGGTCTCATTCAGGCACAGGAAACATTGAATGATGGCAGAATGACCAAGGAACACAGGTAAGAGATATTGGGGGGACGGGAGGGGAAGCAGCCAGGTGCAGAGCTGTGGTCCCTGCTGCCTGTCAAGGGCGATGGAAGGGGATCGGTCAAATTCAGACCCTTTTGGGCTAATAGAAAAGGAAGATTGCACAGTTAAAACTAATTTTGGCTACTATTATGTTGCTGTTTATGGGAGTTTGCTGCACACAAATCACTCGCCTTGATTCATACATAACAATAATGACCACTTAAAAAGCACTTCATTAGGCGTTAGTGTAATGTGATTTGAGACCTCCTGAGTGCTCATTGTGTGGATAGTTTGTAATTAACCTGATCAAAGATCACAGAATCACAGAATTGTCATGGCACGGAATGAGGCCATTCAGCCCATCATGCATGCACTGGCTCTTCAAATGAGCATCATTACCCAGTGTCAATCTCCCACCTTTCTTCCCATATCCCTGCACACCATTTCCATCCAAATAACTATCAATGCCCCCTTGAATGCTTCAACTGAACCTGCCTCCACCACATTTCCGGGCAGTCCATTCCACACCCTAACTACTTGCTTAGTGAAAAAGTTTTTTTCTCGCATCAGCCTTGCTCTGTTTGAGATTCATTTTCAATCTGTGCCGCCTTGTTCTTGTTCCTTCTAAGAGCGGGAACAGTTTCTCCTTATCAACTCTGTCCAGTCTGCTCATGATTTTGAAAACCTCTATCAAATCTCCTCTCAGCCTGCTTCTTCACTCCAAGAGGAACCAGCTGCTTCTAATCCATCCTCATCACTGAATATTAACTGAAGATGGAATTAGACATCTCTGGAAGAGGTGGGACTTAAATCTGGCACTTCTGGCCGAGAGATAGGGACACTACCATTACACCACGAGAGCGCTCTTACTAATTGAATATCATTTTTTAAAATTCACTTGTGGGACATGGGTGTCTCTGGCTGGGCCCAGCATTTATTGCCCAGCCCTACTTGCCATTGAGAAGGTGGGGGGTGAGCTGCTTTCTTGAACCGCTGCAGTCCTCCTGCTGTAGGTTGACCCACAATGCTCTTAGGGGGGAATTTCCACAATTTTGACCCAATGGCAGTGAAGTAATAGTGATATATTTCCAAGTCAGGATGGTGAGTGGCTCTGAGTGGAACTTGCAGGGGGTGGTATTCCCATGCGTTTAGATGTGTGCAGGGTGGGTCATTAACCAATGATTTCCATGTAAGTAGAGACAATCTGAAATGGTGGGCCCTAGATCAGGTAGTGGTATGCCGTTTTCCAAAACGTTTTCCAAAAGAAATTCTTATGAGAAAGGTTGGCTCCAGTCCTTTATCACTGGCTTTTGTAGGGGAGAATAACGTTGGAACTCAGGCTGTACAGAAATGCAAGTCCTTTAATTCTTATCAATGCCAGTTTCTTCATGTTCTGAGACATTACTCTCAAAGTCTGAGCAGGGGGAGGATGTTTCATGTCTGTTGTTATCTGGAACGAGTGGCATTCTGTGTGTATGTGTGTGCGTGTCAGTGGTGAGTGTATGTGTGGGTGTGGTGTAGGTGTGTGTGTGTGAGGGGAGAGTTAGTGTGTGCGTATGGGGGTGTGGTTGAGGGTGTGTGTGTTTGTGTATGTGTGTGTGGGGATGTCTGTGAATGTGTGTGTGTAGGTGTGTGTGTGTGTGTGTAAAGGTGGGTGTGCGTGTGTGTGTGTATAGGTGGGTGTGCGTGTGTGGGTGTGGGGCATCTGTGTGTGTGTGTGTGTGTGTGTGTGTGTGGGTGGGTGGGTGGTGGCGGTAGTCAAGTCTACGAGGCAATGCTGCAACTTGGGGTTATTGCCCCATACTATCCCCATGCTTTCACTCCCTGGGCATATAACAATCAAAGGCGGAATGAGGGCATGGAATTGGGAGAGATGCCCATGAGACAACAAAATACCTGGCTTACTAAAGTACATGGTTTATTCCTGAATAGGTTAAAGTGAGCTTCGGTATTGTAACCAGTTCATCTATAGGTTGTATTCAAAGTCTGTACCGACTGTTGTGGCCCTCGACATGTCCATGTATTGATATTGGGAGTTCATATCTCCCAGAAAGGACTCTATGGCTGTTAAATTCGAGTATCCACTCTTCTGCAGCTCAGCCTTCTCATTTGCTGCCTCCTCCACCCCTTCATTCTCAATGTAAGAATCAATGGGGATGAGTGTATCTGAAAAGAAGTTTGAGAAAGGCTCTCCGATGATCCCAATGCTGGAAGGAACAGAACAAACAATATGAAAGAAGGGGTTTCACCATCATTTCCCCCGCTCTTTTCTCCAAGACACCGGTCCCTCACTGGTTTTCAGGGGGCTGACAGTCATGTCAAATCCTGTCGTGACTGAAGATCAGTTCACTCGTTGCCCCAGAGGGGGCACTGGTCCAACCTAATTCTGTCCCCACCCACCCTGTCCACCTACGGTCTATGAGATCAGACAAAAGCACCTCAAGAGACCACGATGCCCACGGCAAATGAACCGGTAACTACACTAAGTGAGCCAAGACCAGACAGCTCCTGTTTAAGTCCATTCACAGGCAGACAGTCACACCTGAGATATAACACTGGCCTGAGCAGTCCCCAGGGAGAAGGCACTTTAACTACAGAATAAGGGTCAAACATTTAAGGCAAGGATGAGGAGATTTTTATTTTCTCTCAGTGGGTAATGAAGTTAGGAGAGGAGGGGGACCCTGTACCTCAGTGAGAGTCAGCACCTTCGGGAGAGGAGGGGGACCCCGTACCCCA
>JAHRHZ010000133.1:81260871-81315267 GCA_024137785.1 Ginglymostoma cirratum
TAGATGGGCTTCAGATAGGTTTCACAGGTCGGCGCAACATCGAGGGCTGAAGGGCCTGTACTGCGCTGTAATGTTCTATGTTCTATGTTCTATCTTTGAATAAAGGAAAGAAATGACAGGGCTTTGCAGAAAGCTGGGTGGGGAGATGTCAAAGTAATTGGATTGCCTTTCAAAAAGCCAGTATTGGCATGCTGGAGTGGAATGGCTGGTACTGTGTTGGCTCATTCTGTGTGTAGCAGAGGCCTGTCCCCTGGACTGCATGGGGTTCATTTGTTTTGTTTGCCTCCTTACTTATCAGACAGCTCCAACTTCAGGTCCACCACCTTGGTCTTCTCGTCTGCCTTTTCAGCTTGGAACTTTGGATTCACACGGTGGTGTTTGAAGAGGTACGCTGACTTCTCCCGAGGGGTCTGGATCAGTGACGAAAGGACCGGCGAGCGTTGGTTCAGGATGGTGTTTATTGGAGGTCTCCTTGGCTGAAGGCGCCTGAGCAACAAGAAAATAATGACCAGAAACGGTGGAAAAGATCTCACTCCTTAATGATTTATTTGAAAACATAAGCTTTCGGAGCCTCAGTCCTTCTTTCAGGTGTTAGTGAGAGAGGTAGTATCAGACACAGAACTTACAAGTAAAAGATCAAAGGTTCACACCATTGATAAGGATGTATTAAACAAACCTAAGATGCTGTTAAATCTTCATTCAGCTAGAAGGTTTTCATTGATTAATATGTATATGTAAATTCCCAAATTCCTTTCAAGTCATTGTCCTGAGAGAATTAAAGGTTTTATCAGTGTAATGAGGAGGTGATATTTTAGGTCAGACAACGCAAGTTAGGTGTGGGGCCTTGTTTAGAATCTGTTCGTGTTTTAGTTCGATTGCCAGTTCCAACATGCCACAGCAAAAAAACGTAATGACTTCCTCAGAAGACAGGATACATCCGATAGGGTCCCCTTCATCATCCAGTATTTCCCGGGAGCGGAGAAACTACGCCATGTTCTTTGCAGCCTTCGACACATTATCGATGACAATCTCACCAAGATCTTCCCTACACCTCCACTTCTCACCTTCAAACAACCACCAAACCTTAAGCAGACCATTGTTCGCAGCAAACCACCCAGCCTTCAGGGCAACATCGACCACAACACTGTCATGGTAACCTGTGCAAGACATGTCAGATCATTGACATGGACACTACAATCACAAGTGGGAATACCACTCACCACATACACGGCAGATATTCATGTGAGATAACAAGCTTGGGGCTGGATGAACACAGCAGGTCAAACAGCATCATAGGAGCAGGAAAGCTTGACGTTTCGGGCCTAAATGGCCAACGTTGTCCATCTCATACGCTGCAGGCAAGGATGCCCCGAGGCATGGTATATTGGTGAGACCATGCGGACGCTACGACAGCGGATGAATGGACACCGCGTAACAATGGCCAGACAGGGATGTTCCCTCCCAGTGGGGGAACACTTCAGTGGTCAAGGACATTTGGCCTTGGATCTTTGGGTAATTGTCCTCCAAATCGAACTTTGCGATACACAACAACACAGAGTCGCCAAGCAGAGGCTGATTGCCATATTCAAACCATGAGGACGGCCTCAACCGGGAGCTTGGGTTCATGTCGCACTATACACACACACACACGAATCCTTGGGGTGAATTTATATTTGCTGACATATTTTATTCTGTTCAAAAAACATTTGATTTATGGACAGTCAGTCAATATGGTGTTTTATAAATTCCTACTTTAGAAATAAAAACCAGTCTGACTCCAAACTAAAACACAAACAGATACTAAACAAGGCCTCACACCTAACATACATTGTCTGACCTAAAATGTCACCACTTCTTTACACTGATAAAACCTTTAGTTCTTTTAGAACAGTGACTTGAAAGAAATTGAGGGATTTACATATACATATTAATCAATTAAAACCTTCTAACTGATTAAAGATTTAGCAGCATCTTAGGTTTGTTTAGTACATCCTCATCAGTGGTGTGACCCTTTGATCTTTTACTTATAAATTCTGTGTCTGATACTACCTCTCTAACATGTGAAGAAGGACTGAAGCTCTGAAAGCTTGTGTTTTCAAATAAACTTATTGGACTATAACCTGGTGTCGTGTGATTTCTGGCCTTGTGCACCCCAGTCCAACACCAGCATCTCCACATCCTTGATGATGGACTGCACACCACACACCAGATCAAGCTCTTTGACAGATGGATCACATCATCTGAGGTTCACAGAACCATATCAGCAATACCGATCGCTCAAACCCTGCTGAAACCCAGGTATTCCCAGGCAGAACAGAACCAGCCCTCTCTATCAGAATGGAAGTAGGTGGCCCACATGGTAACTGAAAGATTCATTCATTAGCAGATGAGTTTGTACCTCTGGCATTCTGTACTTGTCCTGGGAGTGTTTGATGGGGACAGTAGAGGAAGCTTTACTCTGTATCTGTCCCTGTGCTGTCGCTATCGTGGGAGTGTTTGATGGGGGACAGTGTAGAGAGAGCTTTACTCTGTATCTAACCCTGTGCTGTCTCTGTCCTGGGAGTGTTTGAAGGGGATAGTGTACAAGGAGATTTACTTAGGAGAGGAGGGGGCCTGTACCTTGGTAAGGGTCCACACTTGAGGAGAGGTAGGAAAGAGGGAATTAAATAATAAGAAATGGTGTATTAAAAACATGTGTTCTCAACATTAATGTTTCTTCTTTCTCACACTTTCTCTCTGTTACCTGGAACCTTCTTGTGAACTTTTAGGTTTTGGTTCTTCTTTCTTAATATTCTGAGCAGGGTTGAATATCTCTGAACGAAGCAGTCGTCCTAGCTCCAATTCAATCACATCCAGGCTTTTCCTTCCAAAGGTCACCCAAGTCACGTATGCACAGAAGGAGTAAAAGCACTAAAATTACCAGAGGAGGACCCTCAGTGTGTAGGAGCATCATATTCAATTCTAAAAAACTATTTAAATTTTATGGAAAATTATTCTTACAATACTGGCATCTTCCAAATCCACAACCACTTCCATCTAGAAGGACAAGGGCAGCAGACACATGGGAACACCACCCCCTACAAGTTCCCCTTGAAACCACTCTCCATCTCAACTTAGAAATATATCACTGTTCCTTCAGTGTCATTGAGTCAAAATCCTAGAACTTTATTCCCAATAGCACTGTGGGGGTAACTATGCCACATCAACTGTAGTCAGGAAGTTAGCATACACCTTAGCACTTATCTCCCTGGGACGTTGCTAGTCATGTAGCTAACATTTCTTAGAAATGCTGTCTGTAGCATACTGTTCAAAAACTAACCTTTTTTAAAAAAGTCAATCACCTGCCACAATCCACATATTTTTATTTTTTGGGACGATAAACTGAAATGGAAGTTGGACGGCCATATCACTGAAATACCAGGAGAATTTACATATTGTAAATTAAATGCTGCCTAATTTAAGATGTACAACATTGTTTGAAACAGCAACAGGGAGAATTCAAGACTGCAGAGTGTTAAAAGCTGTAAGAGATCAGAAGGTCTTGGAAGGAACAAAAAGGGCAACTCATTGAATCCTGTAGGCTGGCGCTATTTAGAGATAATAGGTACTGCAGATGCTGGAGAATCTGAGATAACAAGGTGTGGAGCTGGATGAACACAGCAGGCCAACAGCATCATAGGAGCAGGAAAGCTTGATGTTTCAGACCTAGACCCTTCATCAGAAATTCTGATTAAATACAGAAACCTGATTAGTATTTTCTGATAACCTAAGTTCATTAGACAGATAAATTGGGGATTTTAAGTTATTTAATTAAATCTTTAACTTCTGCGACAACACTGGGAGAAGTAGGGCTCAGGTATCAGCGCATGTTCCCAAGTGGATCATAACATTTCTGTCTATTTAGTGTTTTTGAAGTACTTAGTTTAAGTTGCATAGTTATAGATTAAAAATCCTTAATTTTTTTCTGTTCTTTTATTGTAGTTGCATGTTACAATAAATGGTTGTTTATCTGTTATCGATGAAACCTAGTGTGAATTGCTTTTGTCCTGAGTAGCAATCAGTCAGATAACTTGGTCAATATAGCAGTCTCATTGGGACGGCTTGTAGATAAATGAAACATGATTAATGGCACATTCTTCACAGTTAAGTTAAAACACTTAACAGAACTGAGAAGTTAACATCTATTTTTTCTCTAATCTAGGACTGAAACTCTCATACAGTAAAAATAATATAGTTTGAACCTTTGCCACATGGTTTACATATTCGAGTGTTAGCCCTTTCCTCTACATCTCCACCAAGATCATTGTTAGATACAATGTTTACATCCTTGGATTGACTTGTTTTCTGAAATATTGTCTGGTAGATTGCTATCACCTTGAACCTCAGGTGTACCCTTGAGAACATTTGATCCTTTGACCAGAAATGGAGGTGGGGCCAGTGAACTACATGTTTGTTACTCACCTCATACAGCTGCCTGTCCTTATGAGTGGATGAGCCCATTGCCCTGTCAACAAATCCAAACAGTTACTTTGCTTCAACCCAAACCATCACAACTAAATATCAAGCAGCTGTTAGTTTACATAACATCAGGAACAAAGTAGAAGTCAAAGTTTTAAGTTAATTTTTGTTAAAAAGGGTTTTACATTCATCTGAAGAGTTGTTTTTGTGAGCTTGGTGCTTAGAGGTCTGGAGATCCTAATTTTATGCTAGCATTTTTATTGAGGTTTTACGGTCCTTGAAATGAAGTGAAGAGATTTGTAATTCAGTGCATTAGAGAAAGGCAGAGAAAACTGTTTTAATGTCGAATGATAGCAGTCTTGGAATTCACAGAGACACAGAAAAACCCAGAATGGAGTCAGCCTATCTGGTTGTGCCAGACAATGGAGGCAGGAATGTTAAACCCTTGAGTAAACTCTTGCAAGACAACTGGAAGCTGAGTTGAGGGAACTCTTATCTGGGCTGAAGCTAAAATAATAATGAGTTTCGTTTGCAGTTGATATTAAGTATCTCAAGTATATCTGCTGAAGAAAAGTACTCAGTACAGAAATTGCCAGAAGGAAGCTGGTTGCAGCTGTGCCAGACTGAACAAGAGTCCTTGATGTTGAGATAGTGGTGAATCTTTGCTGGAGTTTTATTGTACGGATAAAGTAAAGATGCCTTAGTTTTACCAGACCATAGGCTGCACTCTCATTACAGAGGGATAACCGGTGGTGGTTTAATTCCAGAGTTTTAATTGAATTCAAAATTCACCATCTGCCATTGCAGGATTTGAACTTGGAAGCATTACTTGCGTCTCCAGATTAATGGTTGAGAGATAATACCATTGCGTCCCCCTGTTCATATGTAAAAGAGTTCAAAAGACTCCTGAGCCTCTAAGAAAAAAAGTTCCCCTTCAATTTTGTCATAAATGGGAGATCCTTTATGTTTAGACAGTGATCCCTTGTTCTAGATTCTCCCACAGAGGGAAATATCCTTTCCACATCCTGACTGTCAACACCCAGTGGTAGTCTGCAGGAATGATCGACATGTTTAGCTGCAAAGTCCATGGGCTATACTTAATGGAGGTGATGTGCCCGTCACCTATTAGCTGCCTCTTTTCAGTAAGGACCACGGCACCAGCCAGGTCACTGAGCAGGGCTGGGCCTGCCCCAGTATCAAGAACCCCAGATTTGAAAGCCCGGCCTGCTGAGAGTAGACAGTCATTCAAATGTCAATGGCTCCACTGAACAATAGTGCAACTGAGATCACAGTGGCAGCAGCCAGCACCGTACCCAGCCAAGGTTCAGGATCATCGCTGGATCCCCAGTGAAGACCCAACCTCATCGATGTGGGTCTGAAGTCACATGTAGGCCAGACCAGATGAAGACAGCAGTTCCCTTCTTCAACGGGCATCAGTGAACCAGATATGTTTTTACAGCAATCATTACTAGTTTCATGGGCACCATCACTGAGACTAGGGTCATACTCCAGATTTATTAATTACCTTTAAATGTAAACCATTTCCTTGATGGAATTTGTACCACTGTCCCCATAGTAAGATCTGTGACTCTGAATTACTCGCACTACTATATCTTCCAATTAATAATGTAATAACACTCCTTGAAAGCACCGTAACCACAATATTAGCCAAAGGAAATACAGGGTTAGCGGGTGTTGGTCTGGGTGGGATGCTCTTCGGAGTGTTGGTGTGGCTTGATGATCCAAATGGCCCTGCTTCCACACTGTAGGGATGCTAAGGTTCACTAGGAATGGAGGGATTGTTTCATAAACAATGGTTAAACAGTTTGGGACTCTACTTATTGGAGTTTAGAAGAATGAGAGATGATTTTATTGAAATATATAGGATTCTTAAGGGCCTGGACAGGGTAAATGCTGAGAGGATGTCTCCCCACATCAGAGAATCTAGGATCAAAGGGCACAATCTCAGAATAAAGGGGCACCAATTTAAGACTGAGATGAGGAGGAATTTCTTCTCTCAGGGCTTGTGAGTCTTTAGAACTCCTTGCCACAGAGAGTTGTGGAGGCAGAGTCCTTGTGTATATTTAAGGTTGAGATAGATAGATTTTCGATCGGTCAGGGAATCGAGGATTATGCAGAAAGGGCAGGAAAGTGGATGTGAAGAACGTCAAAAACAAAAACAGAAGGTGCTTTAAAAGCTCAGCAGGGCTGGCAGCATCTACGGAGAGAAATCAGAGTTAACTTTTTGGATCGAGTGATCCTTCCTGAGGAATATCAGCATTGAATGGCAGAGTAGGCTCGAGGGGCTAAATGACCTACTCCTGTTCATATTTCTTATACTCTTATGATCTTACTATGTTAAAGGTTATACAAGTTGTTGTTATGGTAAACATTTCTTTCGCTCAATTTTAACTTCAGCCTTCTAGTGATCTGTGCTTTTGGATGCCCTTCCTTCTTCCAGTTTGGCAAACTGTCATTGTTTGGTCAGTTGTTCTATTGTGTTTTCATATGGCTCAGTCAAAGCTTGTCTGCTTTGCTTCCCTGAGAAGCACCCTGGGATGTTTGCCTGCATTTAAGGTCCTATATAAGTGACATGTTGTTGTTTTGTACTCCTGCTGAGGGATATCAGTGATGGGGAATACAAGCAAAGACCTGTACTCACTTTCCACATGCCATGTGGTGATGTTTGGCCATGCCAAGGCCCAGTAACATCCTGCAGTATATCTGAGCCAACAGTTTCCGTGCCAAGTCCATTTTAGCAGTAGCCTCAGCTATCTCGATTTGCTCCATAGCACTGAGAATAAGGAGAGGGCAAACAGAAAACATGTCACCACAAAACCTACGATACTAAACAATAGAACTACCAGCTCCCAGTTTCATAGATCAACCCTGTCTTCCATCTCTTCCCGGATAACCTCAATGTCTATCACATTCCTCATCATTTCTTAGACAGCACCTTCCAAATCCATAACCACTTCCATCGAGAAGGACAAGGACAGCAGATACATGGGGATGCTACCAATATCTCATGAGTGAATTAAAAAAATGTCCAGATGTAGTTGTAGCAAGGTGCTATGTAAATATAGTAAGACTTCATAATATTTTACTTTAAAAGCTAACATATTATTGGTTTCTCCAATGCACCTGAATATTAACGTTCTGTGATTTGGCTACAAAAATGCTCAGTACTCAGTACTATTTGCAAACATTTCCCCACCCATTTCACCGTTCAAAAAGTCTCAGAGGCTGCAAATTACATTCACACTAAGAAAGAATTTCACATTTGTGGCAGGAGATTGTGATCATGACAGAATAGTCAGCCGAAATCAAACCATGGCCCCTTTGTCCTTGGTAGTATTTGCTGTATTTTGTGATTTCAATGTCCATCAGCACAGGCAGTCAGTCTGATAGCTCTTGTGAAAGAGAAAGTATGTAAGATAAGCGTAGGGTTAGGGCTTTGGTGTTGGTGGCGGTGGAGGGGGGGGGTCAGATAACGGGTGGAGGGTTTACCAGGTGGAAGAGTGACAGGTAAGTGATGGTTTAGGGCACATCAGGTTGGCTGGGACTATCCAGTCTGGCAGGGAGAGGAGGTCGTCCTATCCAGCAAAAGGAAGGGGGTGTCAGCACCGGGGGAGCCATGATGTGGAGGTGCTGGTGTTGGACTGGAGTGGACAAAGTCAGAAGTCACACGACACCAGGTTATAGTCCAACGCTTCACCTGATGAAGAAGCAGTGTTCCAAAAGTTTGTGATTTCAAATAAATCTGGTTGACAATAATCTAGGTGTAGAGTTGGATGAACACTGCAGGCCAAGCAGCATCAGAGGAGCAGGAAAGCTGACGTTTCGGGCCCAGACCCTTCTTCAGAAAAGGCCTGAAATGTCAACTTAGCCTGCTCCTCTAATGCTGCTTGGCCTGCTGTGTTCATCCAGCTCTACACCTTGTCATCTCAGACTCTCCAACATCTGCAGTTCCTACTATCTCTGACTATAATCTAGTGTTTGTGTGACTTCTGACCTTGTGCCAGGGGATAGGGCAGATGTTGGTCCTGGGAGAAGTGTCAGATATCAAAGAGAGTGGGGTTGTTGGATTCTTGTGTGGAAAAGGGACAAGTTGGCATTGGATCTATTTGGTCGGCGGGTGGTGATGTTGTAGATTGGGTGTCAGCTGAATAGTTGCCCAGGATTGAGTCTAAGTTTCTAATTGTCTAACCTTTCCTGGGTTAACTATTAACTCAACAACGGCAGAATCTCCAAATTGAATGGATACGTTTGTGGAGTTCCAAGTGCCAGGGAATTGCCTAGCGGAATCTCCAGTTCCCAGGCAATTCTCTTGGAGTGTCCAAGCAGTATTTTGGGTCTACTTACAGCACATGGACTGCAGCGGTTCAAGAAGGCAGCTCAATGACACCTTCTCAAGGGGTAACTAGAGATGGGAAATAAATGCCGGGCCCATCCAGTAACATCCATGTTCAATGAATAACTAAAAAGGAAAAGTTTGTCCAATTATCTAACAACTAAAGGTGTTAGTCATGGCTACCTTTGATTGCCTCTGGATCTTATCTTCTCTGAACTCCATGACTTTAGTTCGCTCCTGAATAGCCTCCCATCATCTGTCTTCCACAAACCGGAACTCATCCCAATCACTGTTGTCCATTTCTTAAGCAGCACCAGATCCTGTTCACACATTCCCTCTAACCCACCCCCATCAGTTGCCAGTCCAGCAAACTCTCAAACTCTCCAGGGCAATTAAGGATGGGCAATAAATATTGGCCTTGCCAGCGACACCCACATCTCAGGAACACATTAAAAATAAAGAAAAAATAAATTGTTTGTCAAGAGTTAAAAGGATAATTGCTATAGGGGCTCTCTCATTAGGGGCACAGACATGAGATTCTACAGTCATGAGCATGAGTTCAGGGATGGTATGTTGCCTTCCTGGTGCTAGGAGTAAGGAAGTCTCAAAATGCTTGAAGCATATTGTCAAAGGGGAGAGTGAGAACCCGGAAGCTGTTGTACACATTGCTAGGAATGACACTGTTAGGGAAAAGGTTAAGGATTTGCAGAGTGATTAGGAGTTAAGATAAAAGATTAAAAAGTGAACCACAAAGATAGTAATCTCTGGTTTACTCCTGGTGCCATGTTCTAATGAGAATAGGAATAAAAAAAAGGCAGATAAATCTGTGGCTGGAGAGATGGTGCAATGGGCAAGGATTCAGATTTTTAGATCGTTAGCATCTCTTCTGGGGTAGAAAGATCTGTTCAAAAGGGATGGGTTTCACCTGAACTGGAAAGGGACCAATATCCTGACAGGGAGATTTGCTCGTTCTATTTCAGGAGCCTTTAAACTAGTGTGAAGAGAGTGGGGGTTTCCTAAGTAGCAGTAAAAATAGATGAGGATGGTTCTGAATCAGAAAAGAGCAAGTTAGTTAGAGAAAACAGACAAGACCAAGTTAGAGAATGAGGTAGTTCTGAAGAATCAAACTGCATTATTTCCATGCAAGACGTCTTACAGGTAAGGCAGATGAACTCAGAGTACGTTTAAGAACATGGGACTGGGATGTCATAGCGATCACAGAAACTTGGCTGAGGAAGACAGAACTGGCAGCTCAGTGTTCCGGATTTTAGATGCTACAGGAAGGATAGAAAGAGGGGTAAGTGAGGAGAAGGGTGTCGTTTTTGATTAAGGAAGGCATTATTACTGTAATTAGAGAGGATATTTCTGCAGGATCATCCAGTGAAACTATTTGTGTAGAAATTAGAAACAAGAAAGGGATGATCACCTTGACAGGATTGTATACGGGTCCCAATAGTCAGAGGGAAGTTGAGCCGCAAACATACAGAGAGATCTCAGATAGGTTTGTAATTGCAGGAGATTTTAATTTTTCAAATATTTTCCGGGACTGACATAGTGATAAAGGGTTGGATGGTGACAAATATGATAAATATACTCAAGAAAATTTTCTTTATCTATATATATAATATGTCAATATGTAAATATTGATATGTAAATATGAATTTGTAAATATAACTACTAGACAAGGGACAAAACTTGACATTCTCTTGGGAAATAGGCAGGGCAAGTGACCGAAATATTAGCAGGGGAACATTTTGGGACTAGTGACTATAATTCTATTAGTTTTAAAATAGTTATGGAAAAGGATAGGCATGGTATAAAAGTTAAAGTTTTTAATTGGAGTAAGACAAATTTAGACAGTATTAGACAGGAATTTTCAAAAGTTGATTGGAGTAGACTATTTGCAGGTAAAGAGATAACTGACAAGTGGGACGCTTTCAAAACTTTGATTACAAGAATTCAGAGGCATTTATGTTCCTGTTATGTAAATCGTAAAAGAGTGGCAAAGGTAAACATTGGTCCTTTAGAGGATGGGAAGGCCAATTTAATAACCGGGAATGAGGAAATAGCTGAGGCATTAAACAGTTATTTTGTGCCGGTCTTCACAGTGGAAGACACAAATAACATGCCGAAAACTAATGGCAAGAAGGTTATAGCAGGTGAGAACCTAGAAACTATCATTATCACTAAGGAGGCAGTGCTGGGCAAACTAATGGGGCTAAAGGTAGACAAGTCTCCTGGCCCTGATGAAATGCATCCCAGGGTACTAAAAGAGGTGATGGAGGAAATAACAAATGCACCAGTAATTATTTACCAAAATTCACTGGACTCTGGGGTGGTTCCCACAGATTGGAAAACAGCCAACGTGATGCCACTGTTTAAAAAAGGAAGTAGACAAAAGGCAGGTAACTATAGGCCAGTTAGCTTAACTTCGGCAGTGGGGAAAATGTTTGAATCTATCATTAAGGAAGAAATAGCAAGATATCTGGATATGAATTGTCCCATTGGGAGCACCCAGCACGGGTTCATGAAGGGTAGGTCATGTTTAACTAATTTGGTGGAATTCTTTGAGGACATTACTTGCATGGTGGACAACGGGGAACCTGTGAATGTGGTGTATCTGGATTTCGAGAAGGCATTTGACAAGGTGCCACACCAAAGGCTGCTACATAAGATAAAGTTGCACGGTATTACAGGTAATGTATTGGCATGGATAGAGGATTGGTTGACGAGTAGAATGCAAAGAGTAGGGGTATCTGGGTGTTTTTCTGGTTGGCGGTCATTGGCTAGTGGTGTGCCTCAGGGATCAGTGTTGGGACCGCAATTGTTTGCAATTTACATAGGTGATTGGGAGTTGGGGACTAAGTGTGGTATGTCAAAATTTGCAGATGACACTAAGATGAGTCGTAGTGTGCAGAAGATACTGAAAGTCTGCAGAGGGATATAGATAGTGTAAGTGAGTGGGCAAAGGTCTGGCACATGGAGTACAATATTGATAAGTGTGAGGTCATCCAATTTGGTAGGAATAACAGCAAAATGGACTATGTTTTAAATGGTGAAAAATTGCAGCACGCTGCAGTGCAGAGGGACTTGGGTGTCCTTGTGCATGAATCGCTGAAGGTGGGATTGGAGGTGCAGCAGGTGATTAAAAAGGCAAATGGAATTTTGTCTGCCATTGCTCGAGGGATGGAGTTTAAAAACAGGGAGGCTATGCTGCAGCTGTATAGGGTCCTGGTGAGTACTGTGTGTAGTTTTGGTCTCCTTACTTGAGAAGAGATATACTAGCACTGGAGGGGGTGCATAGGAGATTCACTTGGTTGATTCCAGAGTTGAGAGGGTTGGGTTATGAGGAGAGACTGAGTAGACTGGGATTATACTCACTGGAATTCAGAAGAATGAGGGGAGATCTTATAGAAACATATAAGATTATGAAGGGAATAGATAAAGTGGAGGCAGGGAAGTTGTTTCCACTAGCAGGTGAAACTAGGACTAGAGGGCATCGCCTCAAAATAAAGGGAAGCAGATGTAGGACTGAGGTCAGGAGGAACTTCTTTACCCAAAGGGTTGTGAATCTGTGGAATTCCCTGCCCAGTGAAGCGGTTGAAGCTACCTCGCTGAATGTTTTTAAGGCAAGGCTAGATAAATTTTTGAACAGTAAAGGAATTAAGGGTTATGGTGAGTGGGCGGGTAAGTGGAGCTGAGACTCAAAATGATTAGCCATGATCTTATTAAATGGCAGGGCAGGCTCGAGGGGCCGGATGGCCTACTCCTGCTCCTAGTTGTTATGTTCTTATGTTAGAGTGAAGGGTAAGGCTGGTAGGAGTAAGAAACATGGATGAATAAAAATATTGAGGCTCTGATCAAGAATAAGAAAGAGCCATATATTAGATATAGACAACTGGGATGAAAGGAATTTCTTGAAGACTATAAAGTGTGTAGGGGCATTCTTAAGAGGGAAATCAGGATGTCAAAGACATGATATGAGATAGCCTTAGCAGATAATGTTAAGGATAATCCAAAAACATTCTACAATTACATTAAGAGCAAGAGAGCAAATACAGAGAGAGTAGATCCTCTTAAAGATCAACGAGGTCGTCTATGTGTTGAACCTCAGGTGATGGGAGAGCTACTAAATGAATGATTCGTGTCACTTTTTACCGTGGAGAAAGAAATGGAGGCTGGAGAACTCAGGAAAATACATATTGATGTTTTGAAAATAGTCCACATTGCAGAAGAGGAAGTGCTGGACGTCTTAGAAAATATAAAGGTGGATAAATCTCCGGTACCTGATCAAGTGTATCCCAGGACATTGTTGGAAGCTAGGGAAGAAATCGTGGGGACCCTAGCAGAAATATTTGTCTCATTTATGACCATGGGTGAGGTTCTGGAGGACTGGAGAGTGGCTAATGCTGTGCCTAGGAGAAGCCTGGGAACTATAGACCTGTGAGCCTGACAGTAGTGGTGGGTAAGTCGTTGGAGGGGATTTTGAAAGATAGGATTTATATGCATTTGGAGAGGCAAGGACTGACTAGCAATAGTCAGCAGGGTTTTGCGCGAGGGAAATTGTTTCACAAACTTGACTAAGAGATAACAAGGTGTGGAGCTGGATGAACACAGCAGGCCAAGCAACATCATAGGAGCAGCAAATCTTGACGTTTCGGGCCTAGACCCTTCATTTGATTTTTTTGAGGAACCAACCAAAAGACTGATGAGGACAGAGTGCTCAATGTTGTTTACATAGACTTTAGTAAAGATTTTGACAAGCTTTTGTACGGTGAGCTTGCCAATTGGATATAAAATTGGCTAGATGGTAGGAGACAGAGGGTTGGTGATGGAGGGTTGTTTTTCAGACTGGAGGCTTGTGAATAGCGGAGTTCCACAGGAATCTGTACTGAATTTGTTTGTCATTTATTCAAACAATTTGGATGAGAATGTAGGAAGCATGATTAGTAAGTTTGCAGATAACACCAAAATTACCGGTATAGTGGACAGTAAAGAACGTTATCTAAGATTATACAGATCTTGATCAATGGGGTCAATGAACTGAGGAGTGGCAGGTGGAGTTTAATTTGGATAAAACAAACACGGGCAGGACTTATACAATTAATAGTCGGGCCCTGGGTAGTGTTGTAGAACAGACAGACAGACCTAGGGGTTCAGGTACATAATTCCTTGAAATTTGCATTACAGGTAGACATGGTGGTTAAGAAGGCATTTAGGACACTTGCCTTCATTGCTCAGACCTTTGAGTACAGGAGTTGGAATGTCATGTTGAGGTTGTATAGGATATTGGTGAGGCTTTTTCTGGAGTACTGTGTGCAGTTCCGGTTGCCTTGATCTAGGCAGGATATTATTAAATTGGGGGTGGTTCAGAAAAGATTTACCAGGATGTTGCTGGGAATGGAGGGCTTGATTTATAAAAGTAAGCTGGGTGTTTCCTCACCCGTGTGTAGGAGGCTGAGGGTGACCTTATAGATGTTTATAAATCATGAGGGATATAAATAAGGTGAATAGCAAGGGTCATTTCCCTAGGTTAAGGGAGTTCAAAATTAGGGGGGCATATCTTTTAAGGTGAGAGGCGAAAGTTTTAAAAAGGACGCGAGGGGCAACTTTTTTACTCAGAGAGTGGCTCGTGTGTGGAATGAACTGCCAGAGGAAGTGGTGGATGCCGGTACAGTTACAAATTTGAAAAGATATTTGGTTAAGTACATAAAAAGGAAAGTGTGGAGGGATATGGGCCAAACACAGGCAAGTGGGACTAGTTTGGGAAAATGGTTGGTGTGGACTAGTTGGAGTGAAGGGTCTGTTTCCATGCTGTGTGACTCTATGACACTATAAATTGAAAACCCTCATGCTCAAATCACTCCTTGGCTTTGATTCTTCTATTTTCTGCACCTTCCTCCAGCACCTCCAAATCTGAACTCTTACACATTCTCAATTTTAGTCGCATCCACACCAGTGGGTACCTTTTCAATCGCCAGGCTCCAAGTTCAGGAGTTAGAGAGCTGTACAGCACAGAAAGAGACCCTTTGGTCTAACTCATCCATGCTGACCAGACATCCTAAATTAATCTAATCTCATTTGCCAGCATTTCCCTCTAAACCCTTCCTATACATGTACCCATCCAGATGCCTTTTAAATGTTGTAATTGTACCAGCCTCCACCACTTCCTCTGGCAGTTCATTCCATACATGCACCACCCTCTGTGTGAAAAAGTAACCCCTTAAGTCTCTTTTAAATCTTTCCCCTCTCACCTTAAACCCATGCTCTCTAGGTTTTTGACTCCCCTACCCTGGGGAAAAGACCTTGGCTATTCACCCTATCCATGCCCCTCATGATTTTATAAACTACAAGGTCACCCCTCAGCCTCAGATGCTCCAGGGAAAATAGCCCCAGCCTATCCAGCCTCTCCCTATAACTCAAACCCTCCACAATCCTGCCAACATCCTTGTAAATTGTTTCTGAACGCATTCAAGTTTAATGACATCCTTCCTATAGCAGGGAGACCAGGAGTGAATGCACTATTTCAAAAGCTGTGTAACCAATGTCCTGTACAGCTGCAACATGGCCTCCCAACTCCTATACCTAATGCACTGACCAATAAAAACAAGTGTACTAAACCCCTTCTTCACTATCCTGTCTACCTGCGGCTCCACTTTCAATAAGTTCTCTCCTGAAAGACGCTCCTTAACACCCATCCTAGTACCTCCATATCTGGTTTGGTGTCAAATGTGTTGTGAAGGTGATTTACTGAGTGTAAGTTGCTATACAAAAGCAAATTGCCGTTCAGCATGTTTGGTTATCTGAGACTGAGTCAACCCAGTGAGGTCTTATGTTGCATTGAAAATGTGTACGATATCCAGTGTCAGCTGACTGTTCAGAGATTTTCCGTTGTGTAGGAAGCCAAAACTGGTTTCTCCTGGTAGTTACTGTGCCCTGGGTGCTTTGCAAGTCATTGTAAACTTCCCATAGTGTGTTAGGGGTCGCACATTCCTCCTGTATGTCTAATGCCTCAATCAGGTAACCATAGGAATATTCCCTGCTTTTGTTAAGCAGCAGAACCAGGGGTTGCTGTTTAAAAATCAGGGTCGCTCATTTCAAACAGAATGAGATTCTATGGCTTCTCTCAGGGGGATGTGAATCTCTCAAATTCTCTTTCTGTTTAGGGGAAGGAAGGGCAATCCATGAATATTTTTAAAGAGAGGTGAATAGATGCCTGCAGTTCCTACTATCTCTGAATAGATTTCTGTTAAGCTAAGGTGAAAGGTTAAAGGTTGTAGGCAGGAATGTGGATTTGAGGATACAATCAGATCAGCCATGACCCTTATGCAGTGGCAGAGCAATCTCGAGGGGCTGAATGGCCCACTCCCTGGGTGACATGTCCATCCTGGGCCTCCTCCGGTGTCACAATGACACCACCCGCAAACTGGAGGAGCAACATGTCATATGCCGCCTCGGGACCCTACAGCCCAATGGCCTAAACATGGAATTCACCAGTTTTAAAGTCTCCCCACAGCCCCGGCCTCATCCCATGACCAACCCTCCCTCTCATCCCCGCCTCCTTGACCTGACACAACCTGTCTATCTTCTCTCCCACCTATCCACCCCACCCACCCACTGACCAATCCCCACCACTCCCTACCTCCATTCACCTATCGCCATCCCACCTACCTTCCCCAGACCCACCCCTCCTCTCTCTATTTATTTCCCAGCTCACTTCCCCCTCCCCATTTCTGAAGGAGGGTCCCAACCCGAAACATCAACTTTCCTGCTCCTCTGATGCTGCCTGGCCTGCTGTGTTCTTCCAGCTCCACACTGTGTTGTCTCTCACTCCAGCATCTGCAGTTCCTACTATCTCTGCTGTTGATTCATTTGTTTGTACCCATGTTAATTGAGGAGATAGGCAGAAAGCCAGGGAAATTTACGAAGAAAATTCCACAGCCTAAGGCTTTGTAAATGTCTCCTCTTCAAGTACTGAACTATTTCCCTTTTGGAAGTTCCTACTGAGTCTGCTTCCACTGTACTTTCAGCAGCACATTCTGGATCACAACAACTTGCTGTGTAAATGATTTTCTCCTTCACCTTCTGGTTCTTCTGTCAACCAGCAAGAATCTGTGTCTTTCCTGGTTACAGACCTTCCTGCCACTGAATACAGTTTCTCCTTCCTTACTCAATTAAAACCACTCGTCGTTTGTAATGCCACAATCAAATCTCCCCTTGGTTCCAAACTGGGATATGATTGCCAATATCCTTTATGAGACACTATCCACACTTACGTCATAAAATTGCTGGACTTTGACTCCAACTCATACTTCGAAAGAAATGCAGAGAAATAATTGAGTAAAATCATGAGGAATTTATTCAAATGATGAGCCCTGGAACAGCAAAGGAAAGACAGTTAATTTCCACCACTTCAGACAAAATTATAAATGAAAACTTTGGAAAAAACATCCTATCTGAGAACCTGAGAAAGGAAGATGGGTCATTATTTCCTCAAAGGTCAGAATTCAGTTTCTCTCTTCCCCTCCCCATCATAATCTCTGCTCTCTCCCTGATTTTGAAAGTTATAGTCCAACGGTTTTATTTGAAAACACAAGCTTTTGGAGTCTTACTCCTGCTTCCAGGGGTTAGTGAGAGAGGTAGTATCATACACAGAATTTATAAGTAAAAGATCAAAGGGTCAGTCTACTTATGAGGTAAGTCACTGTCAAGTCACAGTCCTGAGAAAGCTATCAGTTTTATTAGTGTAACGAAGAAATGACATTGTAGGTCAGACAATGTATGTTAGTGTGAGACCTTGTTTAGAATCTGTTTGTGTTTTGGAGTCAGACTGGTTTTATTGCTAAAGTAGGAATTTATAAAATGCCACATTAACTGACTGTTTATGAATGATGTGCTTTTTGGACAAAATAGTATGTATCTACAAATATAAATTCACCCCGTAGGTTTACGTGTGTGTGTGTGTGCGTGTGCGTGTGCGTGTGTGTGTGTGTGTGTGTACGTGTGTGTGTGTGTGTGTGTGTACGTGTGTACGTGCGTGTGAGTGTGTGTGTGTGAGAGAAATGTGTGTGTGGGTGTGTGTGTGTGTGTGTGTGTGTGTGCGTGCGTGTCAGTGTGTGTGTGTGAGAGAAATGTGTGTGTGTGTGTGTGTGTGTGTGTGTGAGAGAGAGAGAGAGAAAGTGTGTGTGTGTGCGTGTGTGTGTGTTTGTGTGTGTGTGTGTGTGTGTGTGAGAGAAATGTGTGTGTGGGTGTGTGTGTGAGTGTGTGTGGGTGTGTGTGTGAGTGTATGTGTGTGTTGTGTGTGTGTATGTGTGCGTGTGAGTGAGTGTGTGTGGGAATGTATGTGTGTGTGTGTGTGTGTGTGTGTGTGTATGCGTGTCTGTGTGTGTGAGAGTGTGTGAATGTGTGTGTGTGTGTGTGTGTATGTGTGTGTGTGTGGGGGGGGGGATATGTGTGAAAGGAGGAACAAGACGAACACCTGAAGGTGTTGAAGGACGCCCTTATAGGAACAGGATACAACACAACTCATCATCGCAAACATTCAAGGAACGCATGGGGGAACTGCAACAACTGTTTATTCCTGTCTGTCGCAAAAGCAAAATGGGTAAGAGGGCGAACCCATGGCTTACAAAGGGAATAAGAGATAATATCTGATCCAAGGGAGAAGCATAAGAAAAATAATATGTCTGAGGATTGGGAGCAGTTTAGAATTCAGCAAAGAAAGACTAAGGAATTGATTAAGAAGGGGAAAACAGAGTACAAAAGTAAGCTTGCAGGGAACATAAAGACTGACGCCACGAGCTTCTACAGGTACATGAAGAGAAAGAAATTGGTAAAGACAAATGTAGATCCCCCACAGACAGAAACAGGGGAGTATATAATAGGGGACAAAAAATGGCTGGGGAACTGAATACATACTTTGGTTCTGTCTTCACAAAAGAGGATACAAATCTGATACCAGAAATGTTGGAGGATACAAAATTTAGTGAGAGGGAAGAGCTGAGGGAGATCAATATTAGTAGAGAAATGGTGCTGGGAAAGTTGTTGGGATTGTAGGCCCATAAATCCCTAGGGCCTGATAATCTACATCCCAGAGTACTTGAGGAAGGAACTCTAGAAATAGTAGATGCATTGGTGGTCATCTTCCAGGATTCTTTAGATTCTGGAACAGTCACAGCAGATTGGAGAGTGGCTAATGTCACTCCAATATTGAAAAAAGGAGGTAGAGGGTAAACAGGGAATTATAGACCGGTGAGCCTAACATCGGTAGTGGGGAAAATTCTCAAATCCATTGTCAAAGATTTTATAGCAGAGCATTTAGAAAGCAGTGGCAGGACCAGACAGAGTCAGCACGGATATATGAAGGGGAAATCATGCTTGACAAATCTTTTGGAATTCTATGAAGACGTAAAGAGTAGAGTTGACAGGGAAACAAAAACAAGAAGGCAGATAGTATGTTGTAACAAGGTGTGGAGATGGAGGAACACAGCAGGCCAGGCAGCATCAGAGGAGCAAGAAAGCTGATATTTCGGGTCTGGACCCTTCTTCAGAAATAGGAGAGGAGAAGGGGGCTCTGAAATAAGTAGAGATGGGCGAGATAATGATAGAGGATGGATAGAGGAGCGGATAGGTTGGAGAAAAGATGGACAGGTCAGGGAGGCGTGGACAAGACGGGCTGGTTTTGGGATGCAGTAGGGGGAGGGAACATTTTGAAGCTTGTGAAGTCCACATTGAGACCATTGGGCTGCAGGGTTCCCAAGCGGAATATGAGGTGCTGTTCCTCCAGCCTTCGGGTGGCATCGTTGTGGCAATGGGGGAGGCCCAGGATGGACAAGTCGTCCAAGGAGTGGGAGGGGGAGTTGAAATGGTTCGCAACTATGAGGTGCAGTCGTTTGTCACGAACTGAGCGTAGGTGTTCCACAAAGCAGTCTCCAAGCCTCTGCTTGGTTTCCCCGATGTATAGGAGGCCACATCGGGTACAGCGGATACAGAATACCACACTAGCAGATGTTTACTGTGAAAGGTTTTCTTGGGGCCAGGGGTGGGGGTGACGGGGGAGGTGTAGGGGCAGGTGTAGCACTTCCTTCGGTTGCAGGGAAAAGTGCTGGGTGTGGTGGGGCTTCTGGGGAGTGTGGAGCGGACGAGGGAGTCATAGAGAGACCAATCCTTCTGGAAGGCAGGTATGGGTGGGGAGGGAAAATGTCCTCGGTAGTGGAGTCAGATCGCAGGTGGCAGAAGTGGCAGAGAATGATGCGTTGAATTGCAGATGGTGGAAGTGGCGGATGTTGGCCGTCATTGTGAGAGGTTTTGAGTACAGGAGCAGGGATGTGTTGTTGCAGTTATACAGGACCTTGGTGAGACCACACCTGGAATATTGTGTGCAGGTTTGGACTCATTTTCTGAGGAAGGATGCTTTTGCTCTCGAGGGAGTGCAGCGAAGGTTTACCAGGCTGATTCCAGGGATGGCGGGTCTGATGTATGAGGAGAGATTGACAAGGTTGGGATTGTTTTCGCTGGAGTTCAGATGAATGAGGGGGGATCTCATAGAGACTTATAAAATTCTAACAGGACTGAACAGGGTAGATGCAGGGAGGATGTTCCCGATGGTGGGTGTGTCCAGAACCAGGGGTCACAGTCTGAGGATTCAGGGTAGACCACTTAGAGCAGAGATGAGGAGACATTTCCTCACCCAAAGAGTGGTGAGCCTGTGGAATTCATTACCACAGGAAGTAGTTGATGCCAAAACGTTGAATGTATTCAAAAGGCAGCCAGATATAGCACTTGGGGCGAATGGGATCAAAGGTTATGGGGAGAAAGTTGGGTTAGGCTATTGAGTTGGACAATCAGCCATGATCATGATGAATGGCAGAGCAGGCTTGAAGGGCCGAGTGGCCTTCTCCTGTTCCTATCTTCTATGTTTCTATATTTCATCAATCACCACTTCCATCATGCCACAGCAAAAAACCATAATGACCTCCTTAGAAGGCTGACATGGGATACGTCCGATAGAGTGCCCTTTGTTGTCAAGTACTTTCTGGGAGCGGAGAAACTACAGCCTTCGTTACATTACCGAGGACGATGAGCTATTCACCAAGATCGTCCCCATGCCTCCACTTCTCGCCTTCAAACAACCACCAAACCTTAAGCAGGCCATTGTTTGCTGCAAACTACCCAGCCTTCAGGACAACATCGACCACAATACCACATAACCCTGTCATGGTAACCTCTGTTAGACATGTCAGATCATCAACATGGGCACTACCATCAAACGTGGGAACACCACCCACCACGTGCATGGCAGATACTCATGTGACTCAGTGAAAGTTGTCTATCTCATATGCTGCAGGCGAGGATGCCCCAAGGCATGGTATATCTGCGAGACCATGCAGACACTATGACAACGGATGAATGGACACCGCACAACAATCGCCAGACAGGAATGTTCCCTCCCAGTTGGGGAACACTTCAGCGGGTCAAGGGCATTCAGCCTCGGATCATCGGGTGAATGTCCTCCTCGTTGGACTTTGGGATACACAACAACACAAAGTCTCCGAGTAGAGGCTGATAGCCAAGTTCAGTCCCACGAGGACGGCCTCAACCAGGATCTTGGGTTCATGTCACACTACAAGTGACCCCACCACACTGTACACTCTCTCTCACACACACACACTCTCCGTCTCACACACACACACACACACTCTCTCTCTCTCTCCCCATCTCTCTCTCTCACACACTCACACACACACACACACACACTCTCCATCACAAACACACACATATACACACTCTCCATCACACACACACACTCTCCATCTCTCTCACACACACGCACATGCGTGCGCACTGTCCATCACACACACACATACACACACACACTCTCCATCACTCACACACACACACACAAGCACTCTCCATCACACACACACATACACAGACATGAAACATGAAATTGTATTTGCCGTTACATTCTATTTTGTTCAAAAAGCACACAATTTACAGATAATCAATGTGGTGTTTTATAAATCCCTACTTTAGAAATAAAACCAGTCTGACTCCAAACCAAAACACAAACCTAACTGGGCCTCACACCTAACATGCATTGTCTGACCTAAAATGTCACCTATTCGTTACATTGATAAAACTTTTAGTTCTCTCATGGCAGTGATTTGAAATGAATTTGCAGATTTACATATACATATTAATCAATGAAAACCTTCTAACTGATTAAAGATTTAGCAGCATCTTAGGTTTGTTTAATACATCCTCATCAGTGATGTGACCCTTTGATCTTTTACTTACAAATTCTGTGTCTGACACCACCTCTCTCACTAACCCCTGAAGAAGGACTGAGGCTCCAAAAGCTTGTGTTTTCAAATAAACCTGTTGGACTATAACCTGGTGTTGTGTGATTTCTGACCTGGTCAACCTAGCTTGCACATCCCCAGACACTGTGGGTAATTTAGCACAGCCAATCCACCTAACTGGAAACCAGAGGAAACCTATCAGACACAGGGAGAAATGGAAACTCCACACAGTCACCCAAGGAAGGAATCAAACCCGGGTCCCTGGCACTGTGAGGCAGCAGTGCTAACCACTGAGCCACTGTACCACCCCTGTAAGCTCCCTGTTGCGTGACAGAGAATGACTGCTGCTTCTTACCTCAACATCTGCTCAAACAACGGCAAAATACTCAGTGAATCATCTCCTCTCAATAAAAGGAAAGCTGCCTCTGTGAAAGGAACATCAGCAACAAGTTATTTCAGAGATAGTAGGAACTGCAGATGCTGGAGAATCTGAGATAACAAGGTGTAGAGCTGGATGAACACAGCAGGCCAAGCAGCATCAGAGGAGCAGGAAAGCTGATGTTTCAGGTCGGGACCCTTCTTCAGAAGGTGCTGCTCCTCTGATGTTGCTTGGCCTGCTGTGTTCATCCAGCTCTACACCTTGTTATCTCAGCAACAAATTACATGGCAGTAGCCAATACATTATTACCACGGTATCCCTCATTACAATGTGGTCACCACCTTCAGTTAGCCTCTCCCCAGTTGTAAGTGTCTCCCATGAGTCAGGACAAGGTTCTTACAGCTGCTCCGCTCTGATTCCACCTCATGAGTTGATTTCTGGGATGATCGGATGGTGTTACTAAATAGTTGGAGCAGAAAGAGAACAGTGATATCACATTTGCCGTGTTTTAGGCTCTGAGGACAGATATGAGGGAGGGAACAGAAAAAAGGGGCTGGACTGCCTTCTGGGATGGGAGGGTTGTGCTGCAAAGAGAGATTAAGTAGAATTGGATGTATTAGAACTGATCTCACTGAAATGCGTATAATTCTTAGTGGGCACGATGGGTCACATGCTGAAGGGCTACTTCCCTGATTTGAACATCGAGAGCACTGAATCCCTCACTATCAACATTCTGAGGGCTACCATTGACCAGAAACTCAACTGACTCACCACATAGACACAGTGGCTGCAAGAGCAGGTCAGAGGCTAGGAATCCTGTACCTGCTGACTCCCCAAAGCCTGTCCACTACCTACAAGACACAGGTCAGGAGTGTGATGGAGTATGTGTATGTACGATGAGCTACAAGACCCTGGGAAGCACCGAGGATCAGAGGGAGTTTGGTGCACACATGCACCGCTCCTTTAATGTATCAGAACATGGTGGAAAAAGTGCTTCAGAAGGCAAATGTTTGCCTTTATTAGCTCAGGTATAGAGTGTAAAGGCAGGGTGGTGATGCCAGAACTGTGTAAAACATTGGTTAGGTCACAGCTAGAGGATTGAGTGCAGTTCTGGAATCCACATTATAGGAGATGGTGCAAAGGGAGATTCTCCTATGATGCTGCTTGACCTGCTGTGTTCATCCAGCCCCATGCTTGTTATCTTTGCCAGGATGTTGTCTGGGCTGGACATAGTTTTGGAGACTGCTTGAGATTCTGCAGTTCTGATTTCTGTTTCTTTTTGTCAGGTCGGTAGCACTCTGTGTGAAATAGGGTCTTTACCTGCGCCACATGGATAAGGAGGGAAAACTCTTCAACAGTCACCTTCACAGCATGCTACCACACAAACTCAGATTGGTATGCACAGCAGCATTCAGTTCCACTAGTACACTCCAGTACAATGAAGAGAGAGTGGACAGACTGGGGTTGTTTTCTTTGGATCAGAGGTGACTGAGGGGAGACAGCATTGAGATGTATAAAATTATGAGGGGTATATAGAGGGTAGACATGAAGAAAATTTCCCTCTTGCTGCAGGGATCAATGACCAGGGGACATAGAGTTAGGGTGAGGGGTAGGAGTTGAGAGGAGATGTGAAGTAAAATGTTTTCGCCCAAAGGGTGGTGGGAGTATGGAATCTGAGGCAGAAACCATCATAATAATGAAGAAATATTTAGATGTACATTTTTGAAGCCAAAACATACAGGCTAGGGCCAAATGTGCGGAAATGAGATTAGAATAGTTGGGGGGTGGTTTTCAGCTAGCACAGAAGTGTCTTCCAAACCCACGACCACTTCCATCTAGAAGGATAAGGCCAGCAGGTACATGGGAACACCACCCCCTGCAAGTTCCTCCCCAAACCCCCTACCATCCTGATTTGGAAATATATCGCCATTCATTCACTGTCAACCTACAGCACATGGACTGCAGTGGTTCAAGAAGGCAGCTCACCCCCACCTTGTCAAGGGCAACTAGAGACGGGGAATAAAAGAACAAAAGAACAAAAGTGAAGTTACAGCACAGGAACAGGCCCTTCGGCCCTCCAAGCCTGTGCTGATCATCAGGCGCCGACTAAACTAAAAAACAAACCTTCTGCCCTAATTTGGTCCATATCCCTCTATTCCCTCCCTATTCATGTAACCAACCAGATGCCTCAAATGTCGCCAATGTGCCCACTTCCACTAACTTTTCTGGCAGTACATCCCAGGCTCCTACCACTCTCTGCCTGAGAAACTTCCCTCACACATCTCCCTTAAACTTTGACCCTCTCACCTTAAACCTGTGCCCCTTGTAATTGAAACTTCAACCCTGGGAACAAGCCTCTGACTATCCACCCTATCTATGCCTCACATAATTTTGTAGACCTCTGTCAGGTCTCCCTTCAGCCGCTGGCTTTCCAGTGAAAACAATCCTAGTTTTTTTAACCTTTCCTCACAGCCAATGCCCTCGAGACCAGGCAACATTCTGGTGAACCTTCTCTGCACTCTCTCCAAAGCTTCCATGTCCTTCTGGTAATGGGGTGACCAAAACTGCACACAATACTCCAAATGCGGTCTAACAAGGGTTTTATATAACTGCAATATGGTTTGCCAACTCTTGTACTCCATGCCCTGGCCGATGAAGATAAGCATACCCTATGCCTTCCTAATCACATTGGCCACCTATGCTGCCACTTTTAGGGAACCGTGCACCTGCACGCACAGATCCGCCTGTATGTTAATGTTGCTAAGGGTTCTGTCATTTACAATATAATTCACACCTAATTTTGATCCTTCAAAATACATCACCTTGCATTTGTCTGGATTAAACTCCTTCTGTCATTTCTGTGCACAAGTCACCAATCTATCTGTATCCTGTTATATCCTTTCACAGTCATCGACACTATCATCAACTCCACCAATCTTCGTGTCATCAGCAAACTTACTAACCAGACCACCCACACTTTCCTCCAGGTCATTTATATATACCACAAGCAACACAGGACCTACAACTGATCCCTGTGGAACACCACTAGTTACCAGTCTCCATTCTGAAAAACGCCCTTCCACCGCTATCGTCTGTCTACTATGACCAAGCCAGTTTTGTATCCATCTAGTCAGCCCACCCCAAATCCCATGTGAATTTTGTTTTTATACCAATCTGCCATGTGAGACTTTATCAAATGCCTTACTAAAGTCCATATAAACTACATCCACAGCTCTTTCCTCATCAATTATATTTGTCATCTCTTCAAAAAAATTCAATCAGGTTGGTGATGCATGACGTTCCCTCGCACAAAGCCGTGCTGCCTGTCACTAACTAGTCTATTTTCTTCCAAATGCGCATATATCTTGTCCCTCAGTATCTTCTCCAAGAGCTTCCCCACCACAAACATCAGGCTCACTGGCCTATAATTTCGTAGATTATCCCTGCTTCCTTTCTTAAACAAGGGAACAACATTGGCTAATCTCCAGTCCTCTGGAACATCGCCTGTGGTCAAAGAGGATGTGAAGGTATCTGCTAATGCCCCAGTTATTTCTTCCCTTACCTCTCACAGTAACCTTGGATAGATCCCATCTAGCCCTGGGGACTTGTCTACCTCAATTGTCCTTCCTCCTCACTGGAACATGCTGGTCTTGAACTCTCATCAGCAGGCCTTTAAACAATTCCCGCATATCAAATGTGAACTTGCAGGATAAGGACTCCTCCCAGTTAACACTCCTTACCTCCTGACTAATACTGACATAATTTGCCCTCCCCCAATTTAGTACCTTCCCCCAAGGTCCTTACTTATCCTTGTTCATAACTATATTAAAACTTAAGGATTTGTAATCACTGTTACCAAAATGCTCTCCCACTGAAACGTCAGTCACCTGGCCAGGGTCATTAGCGAATACAAGGTCCAGTATGGCCCCTCCTCTAGGTGAACTATCCACATACTGTTCCAAGAAACCTCTTGGACGCACCTAACAAATTCTTCACCTTCTAAGTGTCTTGCTCTAAGGGAGTCTCAGTCAATATTGGGAAAGTTAAAGTCACCCACTCTGATAACTGAGTCACTCAATCCCACCCTTTCTCTCATGCCCCGAACAATAGGGCAGAAAGAGCAAAGACGGCTGCTGTGCTGCCCGACATTTGTCTCCTCAGCCCTCACAGGGAGAGGATCCTGACTACCAGCCCTGCATATCTGTCTGACTGTGCCCAAGCCTCCAGACCCCTGTCAAAGGCTGCCCTTGATCTACTGTACCGGGACGCCCTGAACTGAAGGTTCTCCCCCTTGAATTGTTTGAGTTAAACCCTAAGCAATAGGAACAGTCGGGGACCTTTCGACCCCTTGAGCCTGTTCCATCATTCAATAGGATCTTGGCTGATCCAACATTCCTCATATCCACTTTCTTGCCTTTTCCCCATAACCTTTCACTCCCTGGCTGATCAAGGATTAATCTAGATATACATACGCACAAAGGCCGACTCTGCCCCTACAGCTCTCTTATGGCAAGGAGTTCCAAAGATTCTCAACCCTCTGAGAGAAGAAATTCCTCTACATCAAAGAGCCATCATACCCTGGTAATGATCTCCTCCAAACTCTTCTGACAGGCAGCAGATACAGAAACCTGAACACATGCACCAGCAGGTTCAGGAACAACTTCTTCCTGGCCGTGATCAGACTGATGAATGGACTCTCTAGCTTCAAATGATGCTGATCTTGCTAACGTTGATCTTGCCTTGTGCACACCCTGTGCTATGTAACCTGTATGCCTCTGTCTAAGTCTTTTTGATCTGTACATCATTGCTTACTATGATCTGCCTGTACTGCTCATAAACAAAGCTTTTCACTGTATTTTGGTAAGCCTGACTATAAATCAACCTATCATCCCAGTCTTAAATTGGTGTCCCTTTATTCTGAGACTGTGCCCTCTGGTCCTAGACTCTCCCAGAAGGGAAACATTCATTCGGCATTTACTCTGTCACGCCCCTTAAGAATGCTACATGTTACAATGAGATCACCTCTCACTCTTCTAAAATCCAGCGAGTAGAACCGGTCATATGAAAATCCCTCCAGGCCAGGAATCATCCTAGTGAACTTTCTCTGAACTGCCTTCAATGAAATAATACCTTTCTTTAAATAATGGGGACCAAAACAGCTCATAGTGCTCCAGATGTGGTCTTACCAGCACCTTATATAGTTGCAGTAAGACACCCCTACCCATATACCAACCCCCCGAAATAAGGGCAAACATTCCATTAGCCTTCCCAGTTACCTGCTGCACCTGTATGTTAGCTTTCTGTGTTTCATGCACAACTACCCACAAGTGCCTTTGTGTTGCAGCTTTCTGCAGTCTTTTTCTCCATTTAAATAATACACGGTTCTTTTGTTCTCTCTTCCAAAATGAACAACTTAACATTTTCCCACATTATACTCCATCTGCCAATTTGTTGCCCACTTGCTTAACCTATCAATATCTCTCTGTGAACTGTTTGTATCTTTCTCACAACTTGCCTTTCCACCTATTTTGTGTTGTCTGTAAATTTGGTTACAGCACTTATGACTATGACGAGGGGGCATAATTTTAAGGTGATTGGAGGAAGGAATAGGGGAGATGTCAGAGGTAGGCTCTTCACACAGAGAGTGGTGGGTGTGTGGAATGCGCTGCCAGAAGTGGTAGTGGGGTCAGATACTTTAGAGACTTTTAAACGACACTTGGATGGGCACATGGAGGATAGTAAAATGTAAGGTATGCAGGGTAGATTGATCTTAGTAGGATAACAGATCGGCACAACATCGTGGGCCGAAGGGCCTGTACTGTGCTGTACTGTACTGTTTTATGTTCTATGTTCATTTACTTCCCTCCTCCAAGTCATTAATATATATTTCAAACAGTTGTGGTCCTAGCACTGATCCCTGTGGAACATCACTGGTCACCAATCTAAAAAAGTACCCCTTATCCCCACTCACTGTTTCCTGCCCAATAGCCAATTTTCTATCAATGTCAACATACTCCCTCCAACACAATGGGCTCTTGTGACTTAACCCTTTGTGAGGTATCTTGTCGAATGCCTTCTGGAAGTCCAAATACAACACATCTACCAGTTCCCCTCTATCCACTCTGGTTGAGACTTCCTTGAAAAACTCTAACAAATCAGTCAGGCACGATTTTCCTTTCATGTCACCATGGTGAATCGGCTTTATTGGATTATGATTTTCCAAATGTTCTGTTATTACTTCCTTAATAATTGATTTCAACACATTTCCAACATTAGATGCTCAGCTAATTGGCCTGTAGTTTCCTGCTTTTTGCCTCCCTCCTTCTCTTTTAGAACAAGAGTATCACATTGACAGTTTTCTAATCGTATGATTCTCCAGAATCAAATGATTTTTAGAAAATTACATTTTGGAAAAGTACTGCTGACAATAATGACAGGCTAAACAGCAAGGCAAGAAACAAGTACCACGAGCCTGTTAGCACTGGCTGTGGGGGAGAAATGCACAAAGGCATGCATGCTGCGAGACTAGGGAGGCTGAAGGTGAGCGAGTGGTGAGAGAGTAAAGTGAGCAACGCTGAGATGTAGCCTAGTCTAGTCTATGAGCTCGCTGCCTGTACAATGGGACCTTGCTACAGCCTTTCACTCTGGTGCAACTTTAAAGTAGGCACACATCCTGCGAGTGGATCAGGAAGATGCCACGAGAACCCTGAGATGCTGGCAGGCATTAGATGCCAGTAGCTGTGGAGAAGAGCGGGGATGCATGTAGCCAGTGCCTTCAGATATTGTTGCTGGGTGTCCAAGATAGCAAGCAGCAAACTGGAGTCTTCTGGTACTTGCCCTTCACATCGGTCAATAACTAGTTTCCTTGCGGTTGGTGGTAGTACAGGATGCTGCATAACCTGGACTCTGACCCTCACCTAAACCCTAACCCTAAATCTCACCCTAACTCTAGCTTTAACCCTAATCCTCACCCTAATCCTCACTCCAATCCTAACTCTAACTCCAACCCTAACCGTAACTCCAACGCTAACCCTCACCCTAAACCTAACTCTCACCATAAATCTCACCCTAGCCCTTCCCCAACCCTAACTCTAACCCTAACCCTCACATGAACTCTAGCCCTAATCATCACCCCAACCCAAAATCTCCCCCTAACTCTAACCCTAATCCTCACTCCAATCCTAACCCTAACTGTAACTCTAAACTTAACCCTAACCATAATCCTCACCCTAACCCTAACCTTAACCCTAAACCTAACCATGCCCCTCGGGTGATGGTAGCATAGAAAGCTGCCTATTAATGATCTGCGATTTGTAATTAAAGAGGCTGTTTTTACAAGCAATAATCCCCATTAGTGGGCTGCTCACGTGTTACAATCTTGCCTCAATAACTATTGAGGTGTCAAGAAAGGCCTCACGGAACTTTCCACATGATTTTTCATCATACTATACATTATTCAGCGCCAGATAAGATTCTGCCCAAAGAGTATCAAGGGATGAGGGGATGGTGTGGAAAAGTGGGGTTGATGTTGATCAGCAACAATTATATCAAACAGGTGAGCAGATTCAACAGACCAAATGGTCTAATCTCGCTGCTGTTTCTTCTACAGTTAGACTGCGGACAGAATCAACATTGAGCAGGTTCTAAACAAGGAATTGTAAATAGTGGAGGAAATGGAGGGGCTGTATTTTTTTAATTTGTTCATGGGATGTGGTTTTTTTTTAACCAATTCCTAACTGCCCCTTGGGAAGGTGGTGGTGAACTGCCTTCTCGAGCCATCGCAGTACATGTGCTTAGGGAAGGAATGTTAGGATTTTGACCCAGCAATAGTGAAGGAACGGCGATATATTCCAAGTCAGGATGGTGAGTGGCTTGGAGGTGAACTTGTGGGGGGTGGTGTTCCCATGTATCTGCTGCCCTTGTCCTTCCAGATGGAAGTGGTTGTGGGTTTGGAAGGTGCTGTCTGAGGATCTGTGGTGAATTTCTGCAGTGAATCTTGTAGATGGTACACACTGCTGCGACTGAGCGTCAGTGATCTTTGGTGAATGTCTGTCGTGCATCTTGTGCATACTGCTGGTGGTGAAGAATATGGATGTTTATGGATGTGGTAGACTACTTTGTCCTCGATTGTGGCAAGCTTCTTGAATGTTTTTGGAGCTGCACCCATCCAAACTCTTCCCAAGACTGCAAGGAATTACAGCGAGTTGTGAAAGCAGCCCAGTCCATCACACAAGCCAGCCTTTCTTCCACTGACTCTACCTACGCTTCCCGCTGCCTCAGGAAAGCAATCAACATAATCCAACACCCCTCCGATCCCGGTTATACTCTCTTCCACCTTCTTCCATCGAGCAGAAGATACGAAAGTTTGAAAAAATATACCAACAGATTCAAGAACAGCTTCTTCCCTGTTGTTATCAGAATTTTGAACAGACCTCTCTGACATTAATGCTAATCTCTCTCTCTCTGCGCACCTTCTTTGCGGCAGTAACACTGCATCCTGCACTCTGATGCATTTTGTATGGTATGACCTGCCTGTACGGCATGCAAGACAACACTTTTTGCTGTATCTCGGTACACAGGACAACAATGAATTAAACCAAACTAAGTATTCCATCATACTTGTGACTTGTGCCTGATGGTGGATAGACTTGGACAAGTCAGGAGGTGGATTGCTCGCACTATTGTGAATTACAGTGCATGGAGGGGCTGAAATGGGTTGTACATTAGCCGCGGTTGGAATTAGCACCTTTGAAAATGAATTGGAGGCAGTGATTGAGTAAAGGAAGCGTAATATTGCATGTGATATGCTCACTTTTAACATCCTCGAGTGTAACATTTGGACTTGGTCGAGTTTTTGTTTGCGGGAGATCAAGTGCAGTTCCTTGTATTTTCACAGTGCTTAATGCTTTCTTCAGCAAAGCAATACTATGCCTGGTAATGCCAACCTTTGATCTGGTTTCAAAAAACAAAATATTGTTATTATTTATCTATCTTTCATCTTCCTGTATGAAACTACATGTTGAAAAAACAAAACTAGAATATCGAGTATCTTGAAGTGTCAAGACAATATTTTAGCTTCTATTATGACTTTATGGACTGGGACTCCCTTAGAGAGTTTCTTGAAACAGTATGGAAATCATCCAATTAGAGATGGGGCCAAACTAGAGGAATGAGCCTGACCAGGTGATCAAAGTTTCAGGGAGGGAGCATTTGAGGAGCAGTGACCATAGTTCTGTAAGTTTTAAGTTACTTATGGATAAAGACAAGAGTAATCCTCAGCTGAAAGTATTAAAATGGGGGAAGGCTAGCAACTGCAATATTAGGAAGGAACTGGGAAATGTAGATTGAGGACAGCTGTTTGAGGGTAAATGTATATATGTCTTGTGGGAATATTTCAAAGGTCAGGACAGACCCAGAGGAGGTGGTGACACAGTGGGATACAGTCAGGAGGGCATTGACCTGCGAGCCCTCAACATTAACTCTGGCCTCCACAAAGTCCAGGTTAAACATGGGCAAGGAAACCTCCTGCTGATTACCACATACCGTCCTCCCTCAGCTGATGAATCAGTACTCCTGCTCCATGTTGAACGACAGGGCACAAAATGTACTCCGGATTTCGATGTCCCCCACCAAGAATGGCTCAACAGCAGTACTACTGATCGAGCTGGTTGGGTCCTAAAGGACATAGCTGCTAGACTGGGTCTGCGGCAGGTGGTGAGGGAACCAACAAGAGGGAAAGACATACTCAACCTCATCACCAAACTACCTGCTGCCAGTGCATCTGTCCATGACAGTATCGGTAAGAGTGACTATCACAGAGTCCTTGTTGAGACAAAGTCCTGCCTTCACATTGAGAATATTCTCCATCATGCTGTGTGACCCTACCACTGAGCTAAACAGGACAGGCTTTGCACAGATCTAGCAACTCAAGACTGGGCATCCATGAGGCGCTGTGGGCCATCAACACCTGCAGAATTGTACTCCAGCACAACTTGTAACCTCATGGCCCGGCATAGCCCCCACTCAACCATTGCCATCAAGCCAGGGGATCAACCCTGGTTCAATGGAGAGTGCAGGAGGGCATGCTAGGAGCAGCACCAGGCAGACCTGAAGATGAGGTATCACCTGGTGAAGCCACCAAACAGGAATACTTGCACGCCAAACAGTGAAAGCAGCAAGTGATAGACAAAGCTACAAAAACAGAAGTTTCTGAAACAGCTCAGCAGCATTTGTGAAGAGAAATCAGAGTTAACATTTCAGGTCCGGTGACCCTTCCTCAGAACTGATGGTAGCTAGGAAAATGTTGGTTTATATGCAGAAGATAGGGAGGGGGAGGGGAGAGGGAGTAAATGTTAGGTGGGGATAGAGCCCAAAGAGAGAGAAGAGCAGTTGGATAGACAAAGGAGTTGATAACAATCAGGCTGTGAGGGTGAATAGCTGTTAATGGAGACTGTGAGTAACTAACAAAAGGTAGTGTGTAATGGCAGGCCATGTGATAACAAGGCCTGGTGTGTGGGGTAGGGGGCCGGGACATGGGAGAGTTCAGGCCCTAAAATTATTGAACTCGATATTGAGTCTGGAGGGCTGCAGGGTCCCCAAGAAGAAAATGAGGTGTTGTTCTTCCAGCTTGCTCTGAGCTTCACTGGAACACTGAAACAACCCAGAGACAGAGATGTTGACCAGGGACCAGGGTGGTGTGTTGAAGTGACAGGCGGCTGGAAGCTCAGGGTCTTTTTTGTGAACAGAGCATAGATGTTCTGTGAAGCGGTCACCCAGTCTATGCTTCATTTCCCCAGCGTAGAGGAGACCACATTGTGAGCAGTTAAGGCCATAGGTTAGATTGTGGGAAGTATAGGTGAATGATTGCTTCACCTGGAAGGTATATTTAGGCTTAAGGTTTTGGCAAAGATCTGTAGCTCGGATTGTGGGTGAGGTTATTGACTTGCTCGCCAAGCTGACTTTTTCATTTTGTTTCGTATATTTGGGCCCTTGGATTTGCAGAGGTAGGTAAATGGGCAGGTGTTGCACCTTCGCCGGTTACAGGGGAAGGTACCATAGGGCTGTGGGGAGGTGTTGGGGGTGAAGGAAGTGTGGACCAGTGTGTCCCAGTGGGAAAGGTCCCTGCAGAAGGCAGAAAAGGGAGGGGAGGGGAATATGTGTCTGGTAGTGGCATCTCGCTGGAGGTGTGGAAATGGCGTCTAATGGTCTTCTGGAAGTGGATGCTGATGGGATGGTAGGTGAGGATAAGTGGAACCCTATCGCTGTTGTGGGAGGGAAGAGAAGGGGTGAGGGTGGAAGTGCGGGAGATGGGTTGGACCCGGTTAAGGGGCATGTTGACAATGGTGCTGGGGAATCCTTGGTTGAGGAAGAAGGGGGACGTTGTGGAGGCTCCCTTGTCGAAGCTGGCATCACTAAAACACTTGTGATGGAGACCGAGGAACTGGGAGAATGGGATGGAGTCTTTACAGAAAGCAGGGTGCAAGGATGTATAGTCCAGGTAGGTGTGGAGGTTGGTGGGTTTATAGTGGATATTAGTGGCCAGGCTATCCCCAGAAATGGAAACAGAAACATCGAGGAAGGGAAGGGAAGAGTCAGAGGTAGACTAAATGAAAGTGAGGGCAGAATGGAAATTAGAAGTGAAATCGATGAACTTTTCCAATTCCGGAAGAGGCAGCACCAATGATATCATTGATATATCGGAGAAAGAGTTGTTGGTAGGGACCAGAATAGAACTAGAACAAGGAATGTTCCATGCATCCCACAAAGAGACAAGCATAACAGGGGTCCATGGCCACCCACTGACCTGAAGAAAATGAGAGGATTAAAGGAGAAGTTGTTGAGAGTGAGGACTGGCTCGGCCAAGTGGAAGAGAGTGGGGGTGGGTGGGGATGGTTCAGGCCTTTGCTCCAGGAAGAAGTGGAGAGCCCTAAGACCCTCCTGGTGGGGGATGGAGGATGGCAGATAGACAGAGCTAATTGATTCCATAAACAACGGGTCGGATCTAAGCTCTGCAGTACTGTCACATTCAGTTGTGAATGGTGGTGGACAATTAAGCAACTCACTGGAGGAAGAGGCTCCACAAATATCCCCATCCTCAATGATGGAAGAACCCAGCACATCAGCGCAAAAGATAAGGCTGAAGCATTTGCAGCAAGCTTCAGCCAGAAGTGCCAAGTGGATGATCCATCTCAGCCTCCTCCAATGGTCACCAGCATCGCAGAATACTAGTTTTCAGCCAACTCGATTCACTCCAAGTGATAGCAAGAAATGATTGGAGGTACTGCATACTGCAAAGACTACAGGTCCTGACAACATTCCAGCAATGGTACTGAAGACTTGTCCTCCAGAACCTGCTGCTCTCCTAGCCAAGCTGTTCCAGTACAACTATAACACTGGGATCCATCTGATAATGTGGAAAATTACCCAGGTACATCCCCTACATAAAAAAGCAGGACAAATCCAACCCAGCTAATTACCGCCCCAGTCTCCTCTCGATCATCAGTAAAGTGATGGAAGGTGTCAGTAACAGTGTTATCAAGCAGCACCTGCTCAGTGACACCCAGTTTGGGTTCTGCCAGGGCCACTCTTCTCCTGACCTCATCACAGCCTTGGTTCAAACATGGACAAAAGAGCTGAATTCCAAAGGTGAGGTGAGAGTACTCCTCACCAAATTCCTGAGTAATTCTCACCAATTCCTATCATTCACATGAGTGCCATAAGACATTGGAATAGAAGTCAGCCATTCAGCCCATCAAGTGTACTTTGCTATTCAATAAGATCATGGCTGGTCTGATCATCCTCAGTTTCACTTTGCTGCATTTTCCCTATAACGGTTCCCTCCCTGATTTTTAAAAAATCTATATTTCAGTCTTGGATATACTTAACATAGTTTGGGATTATGTTCGGCATGGACTGGTTGGATTGAAGGGTCTGTTTCCATGCTGGATGACGCTATGACTATGACTCTCCGAGAGTGACAAACCTTAATATAAAGGCTGCACTCAACCAAATATGGCATCAAGGAGCCTGAGCAAAACTGGAATCAATGGGTATCAGGGGGCAAACTCTCCACTGGTTGGAGATGTTCCTGGTGCGTCAGAAGATGGTTGTAGTTGTTGAAGGTCAGTCACCTGACACCTTCCATCACTTTACTGATGATTGAGAGGAGACTGATGGGGCGGTAATTAGCTGGGTTGGACTTTTCCTGCTTTTTTATGTAGAGGATGTACCTGGGTACATCCAGGTACATCTCAACTCAGGTGTTAGGCCCATCCTTCTTTAGCTGCTTTATCAATGGCTTTTCCTCCATCATAAAGTCAGAAGTAAAGATGTTCACTGATGACCGCACAATGCTCAGCACCATTCATGACTCCTCAGACACTGAAGCAGTCCATGTCCAAATGCAACGAGATCTGGACAACATCAAGGCTTGGGCTGACATGCGGCACGTAATGTTCATGCCACAGAAATGCCTGACAAAGACCATTTCCAATAAGACACAATCTAACCACTGCTCCTCAACATTCAACGGTGTTACCATCACTGAATGTTCAATGTCAACATCCTGGGGAATATCATTGACCAGAAAGTCAACTGGTCTAGCTATATAACCACAGCGGCTACAAGAGCAGCTCAGAGGCTAGGAATACTGTGGCAAGTATCTCACCTCCTGACTCCTCAAAGCTTGTCCACCATCTACAAGGAACGAGTCAGGAGTGTGATGGAATACTCCCCACCTGCCTGGATGAGTGCAGTTCCAACAACACTTAAGAAGCCTGACACCATCCAGGACAAAGCAGCTCACTTAATTGGTACTACGTCCACAAACATCCACTCCCTCCACCACCAATGCTCAGTAGCAGCAGTGCATACTATCTACAACATGCACTGCAGAAATTCACCAAAGATTGCCATACAGAGATCAAGGGAAGGCGATAGCCTAGTGGTAGAATCTCTGGACTGTTAATCCAGAGACCCAGATAATGTTCTGGGGACGCAGATTCGAATCCCACTGCAGCAGATGGTAGAATTTGAATTCAATAAAAAATGTCTGGAATTAAGAGTCTAATGATGACTGAGAATCCACTGCCAATTGTCGGGAAATACCCATCTGGTTCACTAATGTCCTTTAGGAAAGGAATCTGTCATCCTTACCTAGTAAGGCCTACATGTGACTCCAAACCCACAGCAATATGGTTGACTCTTAACTGCCCTCTAGGCAATTAGGAATGGGCAATAAATGCTGCCTACCCAGCGACACCCTCACCCCATGAATGATTAAGGAAAAAAAAATACACTACCACCAAAACCCACAACCACTTCCATTTAGAAGGACAAGGGCAGCAGCTACATGGGAAAGCCAACCCCTGTAAATTCCCTTCCAAGCCACTCACCATCCAGACTTAGACATATATCACCGCTCCTTCACTTGGTCATAAACCTGGAATTCCCACTCTAAGGCCATTGTGGGTATACTTGCAATATATGGACTGCAACAGTTCAAGAAGGCAGCTCACCACCACCTTCTCGAGGGGCAACTAGAGATGGGTATTAAATGCTGGACCAGCCAGCTACACCCACATCCCAGGGTGAATAAAGAAAACAAACTTATTCTTTAAAAAATTATTATTTTTGAGTTTATTGGAGAAACCCAGTGAAAGATTCTTTTGATCAGGATAACAGTAACAAAGAGAAACAAATTTGACCATTCTAGGTGATTAAATAATACGTTTATACATTTGGTACGGATCATGGAGTAGTGAGCTTTGATTACTACTCCTCCCATTAACGTTAAAATCCTGTAGGGCAGCAGGGTTCACTGGAACAGCTTCTCCCAGTGTGTGTATTAATTGAGGCATGTTATTGATTATAATTGTTGGTGAGTTATTAATTATGTGTATTCTGTGGTTGTGACAGTAAATCCAGTCATCCATCTCCACTGCAAACGATCAAGTTGACACAGTTCTGATTGATCACCTGTTGAGAGTGGTAAATGTTTGTACTCTGACTGGCTCTCCAATGCCCAATGGTTTGGTTGTCTTGTCAAAATGAAATTTGACTTTCTGCTGTTTCACCTTGATTTTCATTCAGCACTGCTTTTACTTCTGGTTTCTATAGCTTTTTCGCTATTGGATGAGTAGTTGTGTGTAGTGTGACATTAGTTTTTGCAGTGGACTACTTTCTATGCCTGCAGCAGGCATGTTTCTCCACTCAAACATTACCTTTGTGTTGGAACCACTTGATTTCTTTACAATTCCTTTGGTGATTTTCACTGTTGTCTCAGCTTTTCCATTTAATTAGGGGCAGCAGGGTGGCTTAGTGCCTTACAGGGCCAGGGACCTGGGTTCAATACCACCCTCGGTCAACTGTCTGTGTGGAGTTTGCACATTCTCCCCGTGTCTCCGTGGGTTTCCTCTGGGTGCTCCAGATTCCTCCCACAGTCCAAAGATGTGCAGGGTCGGTGGATTGGTCATGCTAAATTACCCGTAGTGCAAGCTAAGTGGGTGAACTATGGAAAATGTGTTATGGGGATCAGATGGGATACACTTCGCAGGGTCAGTGCAGACTCCATGGCTGAATGGCCTCTATTTGCACTGTAGGGATTCCATGATCATGTTTGGCTTGTAGAGCACTTCTCTTCCTTTCTTCAAACTAGATGCAATTTAGCATCTCTCCTCTCACCACCTTTAGAATAATGACTGAATTTCCTTTGTACCATTTATAGTTATATATTTTGTGCTGTCAATTCATTATCTCCACAATATGTTCTTGTGATCTTAGGAATATACCACTGTTTTTAGGTCATCCTTTTATCATGACTCTTGTCACACTTTTTCTAAATTCATTCATGGACAAGAGCAATGCTGGCTAGGCAATTGATCCCTAATTGTCTAGAGGGCAGTTAAGAGTCAACCACATTGCTGTGGGTCTGGAGTCACATGTAGGCTAGACCAGGTAGGGATGGCAGTTTCCTTCCCTAAAGGACATGAGTGAACCAGGTGGGTTTTTCCTACAATCGATAGTGGCCTGGGGCAGACAGCTGCAGAGAACCTCCGGGCAATTTTGCACTAGGCCATTGAGAAAAGGGAACTCATTTGATTTCAAATTTGAGTGCTAGAGGCACTCATTAAGATGTGCAAAGAAAATCCTACAAGCAAATGGAAATTCAAATATAGCAGAAGTCTCAGCTATGTATTGGAAGTACGAACAGGTAGAAAGTTGGACGTCATTCCATCAAAGGCGCATTTCTCAGAGCTCAGCAATGAGGTTTGTGAGGGTTGGACCCAGCAAGGATGTTGGAAAGTGTCCAGTCTATCTCAGGTTAGATGAAAAAGTGAAACTCATGCAAACATTCAGCCTTCATCAGCTGACCAGGTTTGAGGGGGCTGAATAGCCTACTCCTTCTGTTATATTCGAACTAAATGTAAAAATCTCTCACTTACTTCTCAAAGTCTTGGTCAAAAGGTTCCAGAAGAGTTCGAACTTTAGGTGTTGACTTTTTTTCTTGAGGTTCAGGAACAATTATTGTGTTGCTAAACAAATTCATAGTAAATACCTTCAGCACGAATGAAATGTGAACTGGAAGGATACCCTTTATGTTATACTGACTTCTAGAAAAATACAACAATGCACATCATAACAAGAACCCTCTGCTCAATATCCCTCCCTGGGGCTTCCTGAATGAGCAAATGTCACTTCCCATACATCCCTACTGATTGATGAAAACTCACAAACTGGAGACGCCCATGTGCACCTCACTTACCCACCCCGTAGTGATCTGTTCAACACTGCCCCAATGCCTCACCGTTCACTCAGTGTCCCACTTGAGTACAATCTATCATCAGGTATGCTTTTGGATCAAACAATGGGAAATATGGGAAGCCACAAAGAAATTCATAGAGTCCCAGAATCATACAGCATAGAAACAGGCCCTTCAGCCCATCATGTTTATGCTGACCAAACTACACTAATCCCATTTACCTGCATTTGGTCCATAGCCTGCTATGCCCTGGCAGTTTAGTGCTCATCTAGATGTTTCTTCAATGTTGTGGGAGTACCTGTTCCACCGCCCTCTCAGACAGCACATTCTATATTTCTACCACCCTCTGGGTGAAAAACATTTTCCTCTGATCTTTTCTAAACCAGTTAATCCTCACCTTAAACTTATGCCTCCTGGTCTTAGGCATGTCTGCTGTGGGGAAAGGATTCTCATTATCTCATAATTTTGTTTACCTCGAGGAGATCCACCTCTGCTCCAGGGAAAATAAATCCAGACTATCCGGTCTCTCCTCATATCTGAGACTTTCCATCCCAGGCAATATCCAGCTGAATCTCCTCTGCAGCCTCTCCAGTGTAAATCACATCCTTCCGATAGTGTGGTGACCAAAACTACACACAGCAATCCATCGGCCTAACCAATGTTTTATAAAGTTGTAGCAAGACTTCCCTGCACCTCTATTCTACACCCGGGCTAATGAAGGCAAGCATCCTGTGTGTCTTCTTCACTACTCTGTCTACCTGTGATGACACCTTCAGGGATCTATGGACTTGTACACTAAGGTCCCTTTATTCCTCAGTACTCCCTGGGACCTACCATTCATTGTGTATGTCCTTCCCTTATTAGATCTCCCAAAATGCACCACCTCACAATTATCGGAATTAAATTCCATCTGACATTGCTCTGCCCAATTTACCACAGAGTCATAGAGTAATACAGCATGGAAACAGGCCCTTTGGTCCAAACTGGTCCATGCTTAGATAATTCCAACTGTCCGCATTTGATCCATATCCGGTTAAATCCTTTGCATCCATGTACCTATCCAAACCACAAGACCATAAGACATAGGAGCAGAAATTCGGCCAGTCAGCCCATTGAGTCCGCTTTGCCATTCATTCATGGCTGATAAGTTTCTCGACCCCATTCTCCCACTTTCTCCCTGTAACCCTTGATCTCCTTGACAATCAAGAACTCATCTATCTCCATCTTAAATGTATTCAATGACCTGGCCTCCACAGCCTTCTGTGGCAGTGAATTCCTTAGATTCACCACTCTCTGGCTGAAGAAGTTTCTCCTTATCTCCATTCTAAAAGGTCTTTCCTTTACTCTAAGGCTGTGCATTCTGGTCCTAGACTCTCCTACCAATGGAGGCATCTTCCCAACATCCACTCTGTCCGGGCCGTTCAGTATTCTGTAAGCTTTAATTAGATTCCTCCTCATCCTTCTAAACTCCATCGAGTATAGACCCAAAGTTCTCAAACATTCCTCGTGTGTTAAGCGTTTCATTCCTGGGACCATTCTCGTGAACCTCCTCTGAACCTGCTCCAGGGCCAGTACATCCTTCCTGAGATATGGGGCCCAAAGCTGCATGCAATACTCCAAATGTGGCCTGACCACAGCCTTATAGAGCCTCAGAAGTACATCTTTGCTTTTATAAGTCCTTTCAAAATAAATGCCAAAGTTGCATTTGCCTCCCTAACTACTGACTCAACCTGCAAGTTTATCTTGAGAGAATTCTGGACTAGAACTCCCAAGTCTCTTTACACATCAGGATTCTGAATTTTCTCCCCATTTAGAAAATAGTCCATGCTTTTTTCTTCTTACCAAAGTGCATGACCTCATACTTTCCCACATTGTACTCCATCTGCCACTTTTTTGCCCACTCTGCTAACCTGTCCAAATCCTTCTGCAGCCTTCCCCCCTCCTCAATACTACCTGTCCCTCTACCTTTCTTTGTATCATTTGCAAACATAGCCAGAATTTCCTCAGTTCCTTCACCTCGATCATTAATGTATAAAGTGAAAAGTTGTGGTCCCAGCACTGACCCTTGTGGAATACCACTTTTCATGGCTGCCATCCTGATAAAGACCATTTTATCCCCACTCTCTGCTTTCTGCCAGACAGCCAATCTTCTATCCATGCTCGTACCTTGCCGCTAACACCATGGGCCCTTATCTTACTCAGCAGCGTCCTGTGCGGCACTTTGTCAAAGGCCTTCTTGAAGTCCAGGTAGATAACATCCATTAGCTCTCCTGGGTCTACCCTGCTCGTTACTTCCTCAAAAAATTCTAACAGATTTGTTAGGCATGACCTCTCCTTGATGAAGTCATGCTGACTTTGCCCTATTTTACCACGCACTTTCAAGTATTCAGAAATCTCATCTTTTACAATGGACAAACGTTTTTTTAAAATGTTGCTATTATACCTGCCTCAACCCTATCTTCTGCACACAAAACAATATTTTCCCAGCTACCATCAGTTCTGAGGAAGGGTCACTTGACTCAAAATGTTAACTCCGATTTCTCTACACAGATACTGCCAGACCTCCTGAGCTTTTCCAGCAATTTCTGTTTTTGATCCTGAATTATCTGTTGCCTAATTGCAGGGGTCTTGTTGCTGTTGGGTTAATGGGCATCTCACAGCAGATGCATTGACCAGGCTTGGCATCACTACTTTGAGGACTGGAGAGACTGGTGAAGTGCATGTGATTCCTCAGCCAATGAGGAGGCATACCCGCTTATACGACCCAGGCCTCTCAGAAAGCAGTGCTTGCTATGGATGCAACCACCACGTTCCTTGGGAGCTTGATGATTACTCCTCGTCCCAGGATATACTCTAAACCTCGCACCTTGCTGACCATGTTGGTGTGCTCTGTTCTGACGGTGCCCTTGGCATTGTTTCAACACTCCTGACATCCTGTGATCCCAGGCACCTTACTGTTCATCTAGTTCTTGATGACTCTTTAGATCTTGAACAAGGCAATATCTCCCAGGTAGGGTTTCAGCTGCTAAGATGCATTACTCTCACTGAACTTGAACTTAGAGCCAGGTCTGACCTGCTTTAAGACAACTTGAAAAAGAATGAGTTCAGTGTCTTTGCCCTTGTCTGCTAAAGTGGTGCTGCTTTATTACAATGGTCAGTTCCTATATGATCTTGCATTGCTTCTTGGCGTTCCACACCTCCTCTCAATCCCCACAACTCCTGCACAAGTACTGCTTTCAAGTGTCTATTTAATTTCCTTTATGAATCAATCAGCATTTTTGCTTTCATCACCCTCATAGGCAACACTTTCTAGGTCTTTATCGTTGCACATACAAATGTGTCTATAGTGAATCTAGCAGCTACAGAATAACCATGACTTACAACTGTTTTATAACAGTTAAACAAAGCCCAGTACGTGCACCAGTTTCTACTCTTCCCTTCTCAATCATGTCCCTATCCAGAAGTTAATTCTCATACAAAACAAGCCCTATTATGGGGACCACAACGTTATTTTGAAACAATGTTAGAATACTTACCAAACCAAAAAAATGCACTCCAGCCCTCACTGTGCTCAACGACCTGAAAAGTCTTATGAATGCCACAGACACAGTGAGCTCTCTCTCCAATAGCACTAGAAAACCCCAATTCTTATTTTCCTGATCAACCTGTGCAGAGATGTTATGACACACCTCTAGAACAGGTGGAAACTTTTTTTTCTTTATTCATTAATAGGATGAAGGCATTGTTGGCCAGACCGCATTTATTGCCCATTCCTAATTGCCCAGAGGGCAGTTCAGAGTCAACCACATTGCTGTGGGTCTGGAGTCACATATAGGCCAGACCAGGTAAGGATGGCAGTTTCCTTCCCTAAAGGACATGAGTGAACCAGATGGGTTTTTCCTGACAATCGACAATGGATTGATAGTCGTCAGAGTGATTAAAATCAAGAATGCTCATAAGAGCAGAATGTTGGCCTCCTGAATCACAGGTAGGGGCACTACCATTGCATCACCAGAGCCCTAAAACACTCCAGCTCTTATATAGCATCACCTGCTTTCAATTAACTCTGAAGGAATTTACTCTTCAAGGCAGCTGTCATTTCTGACATTGTCACTTACTACTTGCTGTGTATAAAAGATCCAGGCCCTCTTGTAGCACAGTGGTAGAATCCCAATCCCTAGACCAGGAGGCCTGGGTTTAAGTCCCACCTGCTCCAGAGGTGTGTAATAACATCCTCAAACAGGTTAATTAGGAAAACAGGTTAAATGAAAAAAAAGTCTTCCTCACATCCTGACTGTACCTCTTATCCAAAAGCTTCCTGACAATTTTTGTTGATATTTAAGATCTCCAGCATTTTCTACTGTACAATGGCTTCTCTAGAGATGCTTTCTGCTAAAAACAGATTTTCAAGTTACAAGAAAAGCCAGTCTGTCACCCAAGGACTCACCAACATTACTGTTCATACAGACTATGCAAGGCATGTCAACATTATCTTAAATACAATCAGGGACTAATGTTGTAGGTGGGCGTGGTGTTATCTCAGCTCTCTGTTAGTGACCATCTAGAGGTCAGGTCTCAAGCTCCCAGAATTATAGAGGTAGCAGCAGGAACCTGAGATCATATCCAGCCACCCCTACTGTGTTCAGAGTCAGATTCCATAGAAGTCATAGAATCACACAGCACAGAAAGAGGCTGTTCGGTCCAACTCTTCTATGCTGACCAAGATCCCAAACTAAATTAGTCCCACTTACCTGCGTTTGGTTCTTATCCCTTGAAATCTTTCCTATTCGTGTGCCTGCCATCCTTACCTGGTCTGGCCTACATGTGACTCCAGACCCACAGCAATGTGGTTGACTCTGAACTGCCAAATGTCTTCTAAATGTTGTAACTGTACCTGCATCTTTCACTTCCTCTGGCAGTTCATCCCACACATGAGCCACCCTCAGTGTGAAAACGTTGCCCCTCAGGTCCCTTTTAAATCTTTCTCCTCTCACCTTAAAATTATGCTCTTTAGTTTTGAACTCCCCTACCTAAGGAAAAAACCCTTGTTATTCACCTTATCTATGGCCCTCATGATTTTATAAACCTCTAATGTCACCCCTCGACATCCTATGCTCCTGTGAAAAAAGACCCAGTTTATATCCAGCCTCTTCTTATAACTCAAACCCTGCGGTCCTGGCAACGTCCTGGTAAATCTTTTCTGAACCCTCTCCAACTTAACATTATCCTCCCTATAGCAGGGTGACCAGAACTGTACGCAGTACTCCAAAAGTGGCCTCACCAATGTCCTGGACAACTGCAACACGGTGTCCCAACTCCTATACTCAATGGTCTGAGTAATGAAGGCAAGCATGCTAAACGCCTTACCGGCAGCTTAGATCAGCAGGTTAAGCCCAGGACCCAGTGAGATCTGGTGTGTAGAGTCCAATATCCAGTCACCATTTGGTCCAGCAGATCCCAATCGGACTGTATATTCCACTCAAACCACAGTGACAATGATAAAGATCACAAGCAGCTTGATGAAAACCATAATGCCCTTTTGTGATCCTGTCAACATTCTTCTCTCAGCCTCTGTCACCCAAAAAAGGCAGCAAATCAATCAGCTCACACTTAGTGGCACTTTGCCACACACACTTACCAATCATAACAGCAGCTATTCAATAAAGTTTCTGGAGGAGGTGATTGAACTGCAGCAAAACTACTAACCTGTATTTATAAAACACCTTTAACACAGTAAAATATTCCAAAGGACATCACGGGAACATTCTCAAACACAGTGAAACAGACATGAATAGTCCTTGACTTTAGTATGCCTCAAAGTCAGGTACCAGAGTGTCAGCATCTCTAACACTCACCCAGTTTATCTGTCATAAAAACCGAAAGAACTGCGGATGCTTTAAATCAGGAACAAAAACAGAAATTGTTGGAAAAGCTCAGCCGGTCTGGCAGCATCTGTGAAGGAAAAAACAGAGTTAACGTTTCGGGTCCGATGACCCTTCTCAGAACTTCAGACCCTTCTGAGGAAGGGTCACTGGACCCGAAACGTTAACTCTGTTTTTTCCTTCACAGATGCTGCCAGACCGGCTGAGCTTTTCCAGCAACTTTGTTTTTGTTCCTGTTTATCTGTCAGCCAGGGCTCCCTGATTGTGCCAGATTAACAGCCCCAATTAAGGAACTCCTATTCTATGAGGTCCACATGGATGACCTAGTTATAATCACTATATGGACAATTGACCACGAGCTTGGCCAAACAGTAGGTTTTAAGGAGTGTTTTGAAGGAGAAAACTGAGGTAGAGAAGTGGATTGGTATAGGTCGAGAATTCTAGAGTTTAGGATCCAGGCAGCTGATGGCACTATGCTCAGTGACAGAGTGATTAAAATCAGAGATGATAATAAGGGCAGAATTAAAGGAGTGCAGAGATCTCACAAGTTGTGGAGCTACGGGAAATTACAGAGATAGGGAGGGTTGTGCCATGAGAATTTTAAGGCATTAGCGGAAAGAAATGGACAATTGAGTGTTGAATAGAATAAAATAGAACAGAATAGAATAGTAATTTGCTGTAATTCGTAGTTTTAGAAAAAAATACAGTGAAAAGTGTTTAAGTCGCCATACTCCAGTGCCTACATTAGTAACAGAAATCATATATAAAAAAATTAAGATAAAGTCCATCTTTGTTCAATTCTTGGCTCATGGGTTCCCGAGGTTGAGGAAAAGACAGAAACCACACTTTCCACCGCTGCTGAAAGCCAGCATCAACGCCACCAAATCTCAGTCTGTTGGAATCCCAGGCCTGGCCCACCTTGACCCACACCATTGGAATCCCAGGCCTGGCCCACCTTGACCCACACCATTGGAATCCCAGGCAGGGCCCACCTTGACCCACACCATTGGAATCCCAGGCCTGGCCCACCTTGACCCACACCATTGGAATCCCAGGCCTGGCCCACCTTGACCCACACCATTGGAATCCCAGGCCTGACCTACCTTGACCCACACCATTGGAATCCCAGGCCTGGCCCACCTTGACCCACACCATTGGAATCCCAGGCAGGGCCCACCTTGACCCACACCATTGGAATCCCAGGCAGGGCCCACCTTGACCCACACCATTGGAATCCCAGGCAGGGCCCACCTTGACCCACACCATTGGAATCCCAGGCAGGGCCCACCTTGACCCACACCATTGGAATCCCAGGCCGGGCCCACCACACCCCTGATTTTTATTGAATTCCAATTCTACCCTCTGCTATGGTGGGATTCAAGCTCTGGTCCCCAGAACATCAACTGGGTTCTCTGGATTAACAGTGCACCAATAATACTACTAGGCCATTGCCCACCTGCCTGTTAGGAAAGGGGATCATAGGTTATCAGGGGGTAGGTGGGAATGTGGAATTCGAAACACAATGCCGAACTTTTAACATTATTTCTTAATTTTTCTAATTTATACCTAAGATTTTGTACCTAGGTGTCCTTGTACCTAAACTGGTGCCAGAAATGGCAACTTTGCACACTTTTCACTGTATCCCTGTGCTTGGGTACATGTGACAATAAATTTAATTCTAATTCTAAAGACACAGGTCAGCAACATTCTTATTGAATAGTGAAGCAGGTTCAAGGTTCTCAACGGTCTGCTCCTACTAATCAAGAGTCCACGTGATAACCAATCTGTACTCTTTGCTCATCCAGTACAAAATGTTGTTCCCTGTACGTTGGGATTCTTGTGAATTGCCCTGATAAGTTCAAGATGAGCAGCTTTGCAAAGTATGTCTTTGTTCACTAATACTCCAGAGTAATTTAGGATATCTGGTCAGCACAGATGAGTTGGACCTAAGGGTCTGCTTCCATGATGTACATTTCTACGATTCCATGGCTCTAAACAAATATAAATTGTTTCTTTCAGAGCAAAGGACAATATAGCACAGAAACAGGCCCTTCAGCCCTCCAAGCCTGCGCTGACAAATTTTGCCCTTCCATACTAAAACTGTCTTCACTTACAGGATCTGTATCCCTCTATTCCCTTCCCATTCATGTATTCATCCAGGTGCTTCCTGAATGCTGCTATTGTGTCTGCTTCCACCACCACCTCTGGAAGCACGTTCCAGGCACTCACCACCCTTTGTATGAAAAATCTGACTCACACATCTCTTTTAAACTTCCCCCCCTTGCACCTTGAACCTGTGTCCCCTAGTAACTGACCCCTCCACCCTGAGGGAAAGCCTCATACCTTATCCATGCCATTCACGATCTTATAAATTTCTATCAGGTTGCCCCTCAACCTCCTGCATTCCAGTGAAAACAAACCAAGTCCATCCAACCTTTCTCCATAGCTAAAATCCCCCATACCAGGTAACATCCTGGTAAACCTTTTCTGTACTCCTTCCAAAGCATCCACGTACTTCTGGTAATGTGGTGACCAGAAGTGTACGCAATATTTCAAGTGTGGTCTAACGAAAGTTTCATAAAGCTGCAGCATAACTTGTCTATCCTTATACTCAATGCCCCTTCCAGTGAAGGAAAGCATGCCATAATACTTTAACTACCTGCACTACCACCTTCAGTGATCTGTAGACCTGCACATCCCGCTCCATATCAACACTCCTAAGGGTTCTGCCATTCTCTGTATAATTTCCATCTGTACTCGACCTTCCAAAATGCATCACCTCACATTTGTCTGGATTATACTCCATCTGCCATTTTACTGCCCATGCCTCCAACTGATCTATATCCTTCTGTATTCTCTGACAATCCTCCTCACTATCTGCAACTCCACCAATCTTTGTATGATCCACAAACTTACTAATTAGACCAGCTAGATTTTCCTCTAATTCATTTATGTAGACCACAAACAGCAGAGGCCCCAGCACTGATCCCTGTGGAACACCACAAGTCACAACCCTCCATTCTTTCCATCGCTACCCTCTGTCTCCTGTGACTATGTCAGTTCTGTAACCATCTTGCCAGCTTACCCCGATACCATGTGACTTCACCTTTTTGTACCAGTCTACCCTGGAGGGAACTTGTCATAAGCTTTACTGAAGTCCATATAGACAACATCAACTGCTTTTCCCTCATCAATCATCTTCATCACCGCCTCAAAAAACTTGGTTAAGTTAGTGAGGCATGACCTTCCCCGCACAAAACCATGCTATCTATCACTAATAGTCCATTTGCTTCATCACACCAGGTTGTGGGCAGGGATCTACGCAGAATCTGAGCCAGCCTTTTCCCAGAACAACTGACTGAACATATCTGTGGAGGGGAACACTGCAGGCAGTCTTTGATATAAACAGATCCATTCACATACCTGACTAACTCAAGTGTGTTGGTGTCATCCTTCCAGACCCATTGCGCAGGTACTGCTGCAATCAGCTGCAAAATAGTACAATTATAAAATGAATATATGATATTTTCAGCAGAACATCAAAGAATACTGAATCAAAAGGTCTGGATATCAGCATCACATCCTTGAGTTGCCAACTCTCCAACCGTGAAATCTCCAGCAATCGAAGATTTATTTGGTCACTGCTAGGAACAGAATCCAAGAATTGAATCATAGGAACAGGAATCAAGATTGAGCTTCATACACCTTCTCTCTTCAGCTTTCATTAGTTATAACAATATTGGAGATGGACAAGAGACATTATTTGTCAGATAAAATTAATCCAATTGTCTTACAAAGGGCCATTCAAATTCCATTGGCAGGCCCTCAGAGATGAACCAATAACAGTGCCTGGGCAAATTGGTTAAAGTTAAAGTTGGTAAGCTTGCAGTTGAGAGAAAACAAATTCTGATGAGAGGACCCACCACCATTTGAAATAAAAAAAAGTAGTTCAAATTAAAAGAAAAAGACTACAACTCTTCAGAGATAGATGGAAGGTCAGGTGATTGGACAGAATATAAAACACAGCAAAGAATGACCAAAAGACTAATAAGAAGCAGAAAATAGTTGTGAATCTTTGGAAGTCTTTACTAATGAGGCTGGATTATGAAGTATATTCAAGGCTGAGATCAAGGGATTTTTAATCAACAAAGGAATCATGTGGAGATAACAAGGTGTAGAGCTGGATGAACACAACAGGCCAAGCAGCCTGCTCCTCTGATGCTGCTTGGCCTGCTGTGTTCGTCCAGCTCTACACCTTGTTATCTCAGATTCTCCAGCATCTGCAGTTCCTGCTATCTCTGAATCATGTGGAGTTGAAGATTAGAATAGAAATAGCCTTTATTGTCACATACACTCTACTGAGTGCAGTGAAAAGTTTGTAATGTCGCCTCTTGGCACCATCTTAGGTATAGGGTGCCTACATACAGATACTTTAAGTGTTATTACAGAATTAAAGTAGCAAAAGTAAAATAGACTAGCATGGGAATACAGAGTTTAAAAAGTCCAGAATGATAATAAAAAGTAACATAAAAGTACTCAAGTTATAGTCTTTTTCTCATTGAGTCCATGCCCACCAGGCTTCAGAACACAAGGCCTCGCTGCCTCCACGCGCTGGCCTCTGTCCAGGACTCGTCCCATCTGCCAGCTGGTACTCGCTCTGCTCCCTCTCTGGGCTCCGGCCTGCGCTCGCTCTGCTCCAACTCCAGACTCTGGCTGCGACTTGCTTTCAGGACTCAGCCCAATATCAAATCAGCCATGATCTCATTGAATAGTGGAGCAGTCTCAGTGGGCTGAATGGCCTACTTCTGCTCTTATGCAGTACAGGCTATGGTAAGAAAGATAGCTGTCAACGTAAGTATAATGATGTATAAAAATCATAAGTCTCTAGATATTTATAAAGGAAAAGAGTTCACAAAGTGTACGTTGGTCTGCAGAAAGTGAATCTGGGAAATTAATAACATAAAATAAGGAGACAGCAGGTGAATTGAACACAGTGTGGAGCTGGAGGAACACAGCAGGCCGGGCAGCATCAGTGGAGCAGGAAAGCTGACATTTCAGGTCAGGACCCTTCTTCAGGCTACTGCCTCACAGCACCAGGGACCCGGGTTCAATTCCACCCTCGGGCGACTGTCTGTGTGGAGTTTGCACATTCTCCCCGTGTCTGTGCGGGTTTCCTCCAGGTGCTCTGGTTTCCTCCCACAGTCCAAAGATGTGCAGGCTAGGTGGATTGGCCATGCTAAATTACCCCATAATGTTCAGAGATGTGTAGATTAGGTGGGTTATAGGGGGATGGGGTCTGGGTGGGATGGTCTGAAGTGCGGTGTGGACTTGTTGGGCCAAAGGGCCTGTTTCCACACTGTAGGGGTTCTATGTATCTATGTATATCTGGGAGTCTTGGTACACGATTCACAAAATATTAGTATACAGGTACAACAAGTAATTAGGGATTTAGGGTGGGCAAAAGTATTCCAATTGAGATCTCACCATGGTCTGTGCAAGGACAAAATAAGCATGTCTGGCTTTATAATTACTTCTCTGATGAATGAACCTCAACTTTCCATTTGGACCAGCTGTCACTTGTAAATGATCAGCAAGGGACTGCTTTATTGGAACAGCCGGATCTCTTTCTTTCATCTGCTTAATGGTATACAATCAACTAATTGTGAATATATTCAGCACAGAGGTAATATCTAATTTTAAAATCCATAATGAAAATCTCAGCCTTTTTTTATACTTTTATCAACATCACTAAAACCCAATCTCTGTCTCACATTGGTGTTTATGGGAACTTAATATGCGCAAATTAGTTTCATCATTTAGATGTTAGGACATCACTGAAAGGTTATAGTTAGCGCTGAGGTTATAGTGAGAGTTTGTGATTTGGATTAATGGTTTGGTTTAAGTTCCGGCTTTAAGTTGTAGGGTTGGGGATGAGTTATGGGGCAGAGCTGGAGATTAGATTTTATTTGTTATTTGTTCATGGAACATGGCTATTGCTGGCAAGGCCAGCATTTATTACCATCATTTAAAAATAAAGTTTAAATAATAAAATTTAAAATAGAAATGAGGAAACAGCTCTTCTCTGAGGGTCTTTGGCAATGCCTTCCTAAAAGACAGTGGATGCAGAATCTCTAAATATTTTAAGGCAAACAGAGACAGACTATTGTTTACTGAGGGGATAAAGATGATCACTGATATGGAGGAATGTAGAGTTGAAATTAAAATCAGATCAGCCATGATTTTATTGAAAGAGGAGCAGGATTAGTGGTTTAGAAAGCTGTCTGACCCACTGTGATCTCCAGCATTTGTTTGTTTTTAGTGCAGATTCCAGCACCTACACTAATTTGTTCCTAATGAGTGGCTACTCCTGCTCATTACCGTCTCTCCCTAACTGCCTTTAAACTAAGTGGTTTTATCAGCTATTTCGGACGGCAGTTAAGGGTCAACCCCATTGTTAGAGTCACATTTAGGCTAGGCTAGGGATAGTAGGAACTACCGATGCTGAAGTCTGAGATAGCACGGTGTAGTGCTGGAGGAACACAGCAGACCAGGCATCATCAGAGGAACAGGGAAGCCGACGTTTGCGGTCTGGACCCTTCTCCAGAAATGGGGGAGGGGTCGCTGAAATAAATAGAGAGAGGGGGAGGCGATGATAGAAGGTGGATAGAGGAGCAGATAGGTGGGAGAGAAGACGGACACGTCAAGGGGGCGGGGATGAAGCCAGTAAAGGTGCGTGTAGGTAGGGGGTTGGTCAGTTGGGTGAGAAGACGGTCAAGTCAAGGAGGCGGGGATGAGGCTAGTAGGTAGGAAGTGGGGGTGGGAGGAGTAGACTAGGGGTAAGGTTGGCATCGGTGAAAGAGAGGTTTCACAGAAGTTTATCGTTTCATGTTGGGTGTGGCGGGGGAGCGGGATAGGGTTTCAGGGAATTTAGGTTTTTTGTTTAAATTTCACCAACTGCAGTAGAATTTAAAGCCACATCCCCACAGCGTTTGAATTCTAAGCCCAGTGAACAAAACCAAATACGGTTCTGAGGAAGGGTCACCGGACCCGAAATGTTAACCCTGTTTTCTCCTTCTAAGTCCTGATGAGCTTTTCCAGCAACTTTGTTTTTGTTCCAAATACCCCTTCAGCTGGTAGCGCCCTGCTTTGGGTTAACGTTTGGAGTTAGTTTTAACGTGTTCCTGATGGTGAGGGTTAACATTTCAACCAGAGGGTGAGTGCCTGCCCAGTAACAGAGCTCGGGGCTGTGGTGGTGTTACTGGGGGGAGAAGGAGGGCAGCTTACCGCAGGGGACAGGATATATCTCCTCCCTAGCTCGTCCTGCCCTTTCCCTTGTTGCCTTGCCCCGCTCTCACCTGCTCCAGGTTGAGGTATCCGGACATGTTCCAGCCAGCGTCTCGCCTGCACACCGTCTGTTTACAGCCGTGTCCTAGCAACCGCCACAAGATACACTCCCGGAGGAGAGTGCAACAAGTAACCTCCGCTGGGGGGAGCAGTCATGTACCCTTGTGTGAAAGCAGGGAGTCATGAACTGTATAACCTCTGGTGGGAAGGGACAGAGAAATCACCCCAATGTGACAGCAACAGTTGGAAGAAGAATAATGAGCTCAGTGTGAGGACAACCTTCTGGGAGGGGAGTAATGTGAGTGACCCTCTGGAGCAGGGAGTAATGAACCCAGTGTGAAAATAGTCTCAGAGTGGCAGGAGCAGTATTAAACCAGGTGCCATTGGCCACTGAGAGTGGGAAATAATGAACACATTGCAAAAGTAACCCCTGTGAGCGGAGTAAGAAACTCAGTGTGAATTTGAGAGAATTTGAGTGATTTTCGGGTCTAGGCCCGAAACGTCAAGCTTTCCTGCTCCTATGATGCTGCTTGGCCTGCTGTGTTCATCCAGCCCCACACCTTGTTATCTCGGATTGTGTTTGATGTTCCAGGTAATACATGTTTAGGCTGGTGCTCCTAATAAATGGAGGCTTGGCATTTGAAAGGAATTGGCCGCAGTTTTCACTTGGCAAGGCATACCATCAATGGCCAGGTGCCTTACAAAAGGAAATTTATCAACTGTGTTATCTCTCGCAACAGAAGTTGCTGGAAAAGCTCAGCAGGTCTGGCAGCATCAGTGAAGGAAAAGTCAGAGTTAACGTTTCGGGTCCGGTGACCCTTCCTTGTTCTGAATTCGGAGTTCAGTTCTGAGGAAGGGTCACCGGACCCGAAACATTAACTCTGACTTTTCCTTCACAGATGCTGCCAGACCTGCTGAGCTTTTCCAGCAACTTCTGTTTTTGCTCCCGATTTACAGCATCCGCAGTTCCTTCGGGTTTTAGGTTATCTCTCTGGGATGGTCGCCGGGGTCACCATTAATGAAGGTTTGATGCTGAGGAGACCTCACAAATGAGAGCCTACATTTTGAAAAATTGTAAAGATGTTGGGAATGAGCTTGAAAAATTAGATGGTTCGACAATGAAGTTTCATCCAGTCGAGTAACAGAGTCCCTCACTTTCCAAAGGCTCGGGTGAAAGCAGTACATAGAAACATAGAAACATATAAAACATAGCAGCAGCAGGAGGCCATTCAGCCCTTCGAGCCTGCTTTGCCATTCTACACCATCTTGGCTGATCATCCAACTCAACAGCCTAATCCTGCTTTCTCCCCATAACCTTTGATCCCATTTGCTCTAAGTGCTTTATCTAGTCGCCTCTTGAATACATTCAATGTTTTGGCATCAACTACTTCCTGTGGTAATGAATTCCACAGGCTCACCACTCTTTGGGTGACGACATGTCTCCTCACCTCCATCCTAAATGGCCTACCCATCCAGGCCAAAAACAAATGAGTGAATGGTTTTACTGTCAAATGTATTTTACAGCAAGAATACGACAAAAAACAGTGAAAAGCTTTCATTTGTCGTCACAACTCAGTGCCATTTTGAACAATTTAACAATAAGGGGTAAGAAACGGTATAGCTCGAAGAGAGTCCATCAGTCCTGAGCTAGCTTATCGCCAACAACGCCTTCACTGCCATCCCTCCGCCGCCTCCTCGACATTGCCTACACTGGACCCAACCAACATCAAAATCTCCAAATCCTCAGGCACCCACTATCACATCCAGGCCTACCATCACCTCCTCTGACGTAGCAGCTGCCAATTCTGATACAAGGTCCTATACTTGCCGCAGAAAATAAGAAAGGCCCACTCCCCTCCGCGCTGGGCCCACTCCCCTCCGCACTGGGCCCACTCTCCTTCACGCTGGGCCCACTC
>JAHRHZ010000133.1:81319046-81331118 GCA_024137785.1 Ginglymostoma cirratum
TGTGACAGTGCAGCACTCCCTCAGCACTGCCCCTGTGACAGTGCGGCGCTCCCTCAGCACTGCCCCTGTGACAGTGCAGCACTCCGTCAGCACTGACCCTGTGACAGTGGTGGTACGGTGGAGTTGTGACCAAGGTGACGCTATCATTGTTTTGAATAACGGAGCAGGCTGCAGGGGCTGAATGGTCCTGTTTTGATTCTTATATCCTTTGGATCTGAGTGCTTTCAAGGCTCCAAACGAAGTGAAATCTGTCAAATCTTAAGTCAAAAAACGTGTAGCTGGAAATGCACAGCAGCTCAGACAGGACTGAGGAAGAGTTTTGGACCTGCTTCTGAGATGATGTCTGTCCTGCTGTGCTTTTCCAGCTCCACATATCCTGACTCTAGCTTCCGGCATATGCAGACCTTTCTGTCTCCTTTGTCGAACCTAGACTCCTCTCTCAGCTGGCAAGAGGGAAAATTAAATGTGTAGCCTCCGTGGGAACAGTGGCTTTAATGGGCGAGAGTGAGAGTCTGCCTGATGATAATGGTTAACCAATTTGAAAACATAGCAGGCAGTCAACTCGTCTGGAGCTTTGATGAAGAATGTAAGTTGTTTACATAGCTGTGGGGATGGGCACTCATTAAGGATATATAATCTAGAAACAGCATTGAAGTGGGGAAATGAGGTTTGGCATCATGATGTACCCAACCCTGAGGAGCAGGATGTACAGACAGACAGCAACCAAAGCCCCCCCCACCACCCCCTGCACTCCCACAATCAGATCACAGTCTCAGATGCTTGAAAATAAGCAACGCTTTTCTTGAGCAGTCATGAGTATTTGGAGCTCTCTCTCTGAAAAGGCAATGAGAGCAGAGTCCTTGAATATTTTTATGGCGGAGTTAGGTAGATTTTTGATAAGTGAAGGGGCTGAGAGGTATTCAGGGTAAGCAGGAATGTGCACTTGAGGGTACATCCTGACCAGCCATAGTTGTATTGAATGGTGGGGTAGCCACGAGGGGCTGAATAGCCTCCTTCTCTTCCTGTGTTGCTATCTGATGAACATACCAACGAGGAAAGATTGAGAATTTTCACTCGACGTCTTTCCCCGCTCATCTGAGCCTTTTGGATGGATTTTCCCACGATCCACACCTCTCCATCATCTTACCTTCTGGCTGGTGTTCCCGCTCTGATGCACCCACGGACCCAGAATATTGGCTCAGATCCCCTCTCCACAACTGCTGCCAGACCTGATGACCATTCCCTGTCTTTATTTCAGGTTCAACACGGGGTTGGGTTTGTAGCCGATTCTGGGGGTGAACCTTTCCACAGTGAGCTATCACCCAACCCCAGTATAGAACCCTCACACACAAGGCCATGCAATGACTGAGCTTACACTGTTTGTGGAGCTAGCTCTGAGCAAATTGGCTGCCGCATTTACATCAAAGATATTTCATTGGCTGGTTAGCCTTCTAGAAAATATGAGCCTGTTCTTCACCTGTATTGCCCCAATCAATGGGACAAGACATCGTCTGATAGTCTTCTGGCTGGTTTCTCATTCACTCCTTCATTCAGAGAACAAAAGGGGACACTGTCTGGCCTAGGATTTGATTTCAGTTCATCAATGAGTCCCACTCCCTTTTTCCCTACACACTTTCATATATGTAAATATTCATCCCATTCCATTTCGAAAGAACATCATAGACAGGCAGCACATTCCACATCTCCACTGTGAAAACTGCTTCCTCATCTCCCCCTCTTGTTCATTTGCCAAATCTCTTCAATCTGTTTACCTTTAGTCACAGGCTGCCCTGCTCTAGAAATAATTTTTCCTCATCCACTTGGTCATTTCAACAGCTCCTCATCTCAGTCCTATCCTGTTTCCTTAAACCTAGCCATGGGAAATGCAGGGTTACAGGCATAAGATAGAGGGTGGGTCTGGGTGGGCTGGTCTTCGGAGGGCCAGTGTGGAATCGTTGGGCCAAATGGCTGTGCTTTCACACTGTAGGGATTTTATGACCCTCAATGATCTCCTCTTCAACTTCTCTGCACTCAGTGAAACAGCCCAAGATTCTCCAGTGGTTCCAGAGAACTGTGAATGACAGCTATCTGGCCAGTTTGTCTGAGGAAGGATAGAACTGTGTTAGAGGCAGTTCTGAGATGATTTCCCAGACTCATTCCAGGAGTGGATGGGTTGTTTTCTGAGGAAAGATTGGACAGTGTCTGCTGCAATTTGGAAAAGTGAGGGGTGATTGGATTGAGACAGGTAAGATCTTTATGATTCTCGACAGGGGGGCTGTGAAGAGGCTGCGTCCTCCTGTGGGAGAATCGGGAATGAGGGGGGGGGTCACTATTTAAAAATCAGGCGTTGCCCAGTTAAAACCGATGTGAGATGACATTTCTTTTCTCTCAGAGCATCATGCAATTGGAACACTTTCTCTGAAAAGCTGGTGGCAGCTTATGGGCATTTGTTATCATTCTGGACTTTTTCACTGTTTCATGTTGATCTATATTCTTTTCTTACTCTGTAACAACACTTTTTTTTAATTCTGTAAGATTTGTCCCTAGGTACCTGTAACTAAGATGGTGCCATTAAAGGCAGCCATTGTAGAAACATTCGACTGCACTCTTGTACCGGAGTACATGTGACAAGAAAGGATATTCTGATTCTGATTTCTAGGGCAGAGGGAGATTAATTCTTGATAAGGAGTGACAACGTAATCAGGGATATACAGTAGAGTCAAGGTTACAATCAGATCAGCCATGACCTTAATGAATGACAGCACAGGCCTGACAGGCTGAATGGCCTACTCAAGTTCTTTGTTCATTTGATGAATAGCAACATAGAAGTGCAAAGAGATTGGGGAGTTCTAGCGCAGGATTCTCTCACCGTAAACTTGCAGGTTGAGTCAGTAGTCGGGAAGGCAAATGCAATGTTGGCATTTATTTTGAGCGGGCTTGAATATAAAAGCAGGGATGTAGTACTGAGGCTCTATAAGGCTCTGGTCAGGCCACATTTGGAATATTGTGTGCAGCTTTGGGCCCCATATCTCAGGAAGGATGTACTGGCCCTGGAGCAGGTTCACAGGAGGTTCATGAGAATGGTCCCAGCAATAGAAAGCTTAACATATGAGGAACGTTTGAGGACTCTGGGACTACACTCATTGGAGTTGAGAAGGATGAGGGGGGATCTAATTGAAACTTACAGAATACTGAATGGCCTGGACAGAGTGGATGTTGGGAAGATGCTTCCATTGGTAGGAGAGTCGAGGACCCGAGGGCACAGCCTTAGAGTAAAGGGAAGACCTTTTAGAACGGAGATAAGGAGAAACTTCTTCAGCCAGAGAGTGGTGAATCTATGGAATTCACTGCCACAGAAGGCTGTGGAGGCCAGGTCATTGAGTACATTTAAGACTGAGATAGATAGGTTCTTGATTATCAAGAGGATCAAGGGTTACGGGGAGAAAGCAGGAGAATGGGGTTGAGGAACTTATCAGCCATGATTGAATGGCGGAGCAGACTTGATGGGCCAAATGGCCTAATTTCTTCTCCTATGTCTTAGGGTCTTATAGAAGGTGATGGTGACGATTTTGCAAAAGATATTGGAATGTATTACACAAACATGTTCCCTTTATAAGATGAGAGGTCTGTACTTTTGCTTCTGGCATAAACTTCCCTGATTAAAAAGAATTGCTGCGCATCAAAATGCATAAAGTAGAGCAGTGAAATATTTAGAGTTTCTGTAAGCTCCCCTTGATTTTTTGGAGGGGTCTTTGGCTGGTGGGTAGAGCAGAGCCAGTCATTAGGATGTTTCGGTGCATCTGAGCTCAGTTGTGGAGAACAGTGAGAACAAAGAACAAAGAAAATTACAGCACAGGAACAGGCCCTTCGGCCCTCCAAGGCTGCGCCGATCCAGATCCTCTATCTAAACCTGTCGCCTATTTTCCAAGGATCTGTATCCCTCTGCTCCCTGCCCATTCATGTATCTGTCTAGATACATCTTAAATGATGCTATCGTGCCCACCTCTACCACCTCCACTGGCAACGCATTCCAGGCACCCACCGCCCTCTGCGTAAAGAAATTGTGCGCAGTTTGATCTTCACAGCATTGTGGTGAATGTTTGATCAGTGCTGGGATCAGGACCTGAGGAGGAGTGGGGAAGATTAGAATCTGACTGAGATACGATGGGGCCCACACCTGGGTCACTGTTGATAAACATAGCGTGATATATATGGATAGGAGAGACACCACACCCATGTCTGAATCAAACTCTGATGAGAGGAAGAAAAAGGAAATCTAGGTGTTAGGGGATGACTTTGTAAATCTCCAAAGCAGCATAAAGCTGCTTTGGCTGAGAGGATGCATCTCCAGATCAATCCAATGCTGAACTATTGGCCCTTGGCAAGCTTTAGGTAGGTCTCCCTGCGGCCAGATCGTGATTCAGCATAAGTGAAAGGCTTTTGTTTGAGTTAAAATCTCGGCCATAGTGTTCTTTTCACGTGGTGGGAGGTAGAAGGGGTTTCTGCACTGAAACTAGGACCAATGTAGAGATGAGTAACAAAAGGGGCAGACACAAAGTGCTCCTCGCGATACAGAGGTGACCTCAGGAAGAACTGATTGGGGATTGATGGGAATTTGGAGTTCACAACTCAATAGATCAGCCATAAACGCATTGGAAGGTTTGAAGGGCTGCTCCAAAAGGACGGTTGTACAAGTGAATGGATTGACTTTAATTAAGTGGAAAGTAACATTAGGAACATCAAGAAAAAAGGTGCAGGAATAGGCCATTCAAGCCTGCTCCCCCATTCAACATGACCATGGCTGATCATCCAACTCAGTCTCCTATTCCTGCTTTCTTTTATTCATTTGTTCACCAGATGAAAATGTTGTTGGCCAGGCCGGAACTTATTCCCCATCCCTAATTTTCACAGAGGGCAATCAACCACATTGCTGTGGCCCTGGGGTCACATGGATGCCAGACCAGGTAGGGATGGTGGTTTCCTTCCCTAAAGGACCTTAGTGAAACAGATGGGTTTTCCAATAAGTTGCAAGAGATTCATGGTCATCATGAGACTTCCAGATCTTATTCTATTCATATTCCACTGTCTGCTTTGGCAGGATTTGAACCCGGGCCCTCAGGACTTTACCTGGGTCTCTGGATTCCACTGATAATACCACAAGACCAGAGCCTCCCCACATCCTTTGATCCCTTGGGCCAATATCTAACTCCTTCTTGAAAACATTCAGCATTTTGGCCTCAAACCATTTTCTGTGGTAGAGAATTCCACAGGCTCCCCTCTGTCCGGGTGAAGAAATTTCTCCTCATCTCAGTCCTACCCTGTATCCTTAGACTGTGACTCCTGGTTCGAGATTCCCAGATCATCTGGAATGTCCTTCCTGTGTGTCAGTGATAGAAGCCAAGGTATTGGGCAATCTCTCTATAGCATGAGGGCCAATGACCTTTGAACTGGTCAGCAACTAGACGCATATGGAAATGAACAGACAAATCAGGAGCAAGAGGAGACTATTCGGCCCCTCAAACCTGTGTTAGAATTCAATAGGACCGTGGCTGGAGTGATTGTAATCTCAATTCCACATTTCTAATTACCTCAGCTAACCCAGCTTCACTGGAACAAGACCCAGCTGATCCAATCTCACCTGCAGTGCAGTTTTTGTCTGTTACTAATTTAGTCCCCTCTCGGTCTGTAAATCACGAACCACGGCAGATTAATGAAAGATTTCAGTCTCTAACCAAAGTGCAGGACAGACTGGAGCCTGCAAAAGTGGCACCAAAGTCCCCAGGACCCCAAGGCAGAGCAAGTCATCAAAAACAACTGTTTTCAAAAATCACTATGCGCAAATGTTCAAAGTATTGGAGCGGGAGAAGGAAGAAACAAAGTCGAAATAGGTATTTAAAACACCTAGGTCTTTGATGTCTTAATATCACTCCGTGCTGCTATGTGTAATTAAACTGAGCAAACCTGCAACTTTCTCCAGACGGTTAGTCAGTGCTGAGAAAGCCTCAGATTTAATCATCCTGCCTCCTGCTTTAATGCAACGTTGAGGAGACAATGTTTAATCAACGTGCTTCAGCCTTTTCATAACTGCAGACAAAATTCTGCGCTGGATTTTCAGAACAGTGAGTCAAAAGTTACACCCTGCTATCTGTTCACCTGTGGAGCTCGCTCGATGATTATCACACTCACTGACAACAGGAAGGTTTTGTGTTAAAACCTCACGCTGAGCAGTGCTGACAATATCCAGTGCAGAACTGAAGGGGTGATGTAATGCTACTGCCCATTTGAGACGCGAAATCGAATATCTATCTGATCTCTCAGGTTGATCTAAAAGATCTCAGGATCACTACTTTGAACAAGAGCAACAGATTTTTCACCAGTGACCTGGTCAATATTAATCCTGCGACCAATGTCACAAGACTCAGTACTGGAGAAGGGCCACTGGACCCGAAATATTAATTCTGCTTCTCTCCACAGATGCTGCCGGATCTGTTTTTGATTCTAATTTCCAGCATCTGGAATTCTTTTGTGTTTTTTCTCACATGAACCTTGAAATATACTTGTAGTCTGCGGAATCTTGCTGTGCATAAACTCCTTGCTTTGTTACCTACATAAGGCTCTGACTGTATTTCAAGTGACAAGCATGTTAGCTTAAAAATCAGCTGAAATAAATGTAGGTGATGGAAAACTGAGACAAAACCAGGAAATTACTGGAGAAACACAGCAGGTCTAGGAGCATCCGTGGAGAGAGAAACGGAGTTAACGTTTCAGGTCTGGCGTCTGGCCTTAAGAAGGGTCACTGAATTTGAAACATTAACTCTGCTTTCTCTCCACAGATGCTGCCAGATCTGCTGAGCTTCTCCAGCTATTTCTGCTGTTTGTTTAAAATAGGCCAAAACAAGTCTTCGAATCCTGAACAACCATAATCCGGTTCACAAACTGTTTTTCAGCCTTTGCAAACCGGCCTCTTGTTTACCCGTGGTTAGAGACGTAGCTGCAGAGACAGAGACTGTGGGGATCAAGTCACGTTACAGCAGATTCTCCAAGTGAATTTTGCCTTGTCCAGAGCAGTGGAATGGGAGGACATGTGGGAGAGACAACTGAACTCAAAAAAACAAACATTTAATAAATGAGATAGCAGGAAGTGCTGGAGAATCTGAGATAACAAGGTGTAAGACTGGATGAACACAGCAGGCCAAGCAGCATCAGAGAAGCAGGAAGGCTGACGTTTCAGGTCCGGACCCTTTGTGAGTGATATATAACAATGACCCCGGTGGGAAATTATGGAACAGGTTAATATTAATTTGTCCAAATGTGACACAGAAAAAATGTAGAAAATAGGAGCAGGAGTAGGCCATTCAGCCCTTCAAGCCTACTCTGCCATTAAATATGATTATGGCTGATCATCCAACTCAGTCCCATGTTCCCATTTCTCCCCATTCCCTTTGGTCCCTTTAGCCCCAAGAACGGTATCTAACCCCTCCTTGAAAACATTGGCCCCAACGCTGTTCTGTGACAAAGAATTCCACAAGCTACCCACTCTCTGGGTAAAGGAATTTCTCCTCATCTCAGCGCTACCCCGTATCCTTTCGATTGGGACTCCATTTCTGAACTCCCTAACAATCAGGAACATCCTTCCTGCTTTTTTACTCTCTCTCGTCCTGTTCTATGAGACCCACCTCACTGTTCTAAACTCCAGTGAACATAATCGATCCAGTATCTCTGGTTGATGAGAAATAAAAATTAGGCAGACTTCATTCGGAAAGGAACCTTTTCCAAGGTAACTAAGACAGATGGAAGAAATGTGTGTTTACAGACTTCCTGTTTTCAGCTCTGCAGCCACTGATGTTATCCCTCACCTCGTAGCTGGGACTTTTGGTCAATGTGGATTGCTTGGGATGAGGAGCTGGCCAGGGAACCTCAGAGATAAGGAGCAATGCCTACTCTCAGATAACAAGGTGTAGAGCTGGATGAACACAGCAGGCCAAGCAGCATCATAGGAGCAGGAAGGCTTGACGTTTCGGGCCTACTCTCAGTTCATTCGATTACTTTGGAATTCACTGGCCCAGACGTCTTTGGTGCTCAGTTGATATTCACAGCTGAGATTAATAGATGTTTGGAAATTGGGGAATTGGTGTTGAAGTTTGGGCAAGGGAGGAGTGAAGGTGAAAGACTGGGCATGATCCTACAGAGTTAACAAGCATGGGGCTGGATGAACACAGCAGGTCAAGCAGCATCATAGGAGCAGGAAAACTTGACGTTTCGGGCCTAAACCCTTCATCAGAAATGGAGGAGGGGAAGAGGGTTCTGAAATAAATAGGGAGAGAGGGGGAGGCGGATAGAGGGTGGATAGAGGAGAGGATAGGTGGAGAGGAGGCAGACAAGTCGAAGAGGCTGGCCTACAGAGTGTCAGGGTAGCTTTGAGGGGCTGAATAACCTCTTTCCTGCTCCATTTTCTTACATGCGATTAATCAATATTGCCATTTGCATTCTATTGCATGACAGTGAGAATGGTAAAAGAGGTGAATCTTAATCTTTCCCCATTTGGCAATTCTTACGAAGTTAATAATCTGTTCTGGGGTGGTCAAAACAGGCTGAATAGGCAGAATGGCCTCAATCAGCTAAAGGTTCTGTGATTGTACTGTAACGTCTGGGCAGGAACCAGCAAAAATTAATGCGAGAGTTGTGGAAATGTCTCCAGCATCTGGCTGGTTCACTCACACCTTCCAAATGCTGGCTTTACACAGTCCGATCCCACATGACCTCCGCCTCACACAAGCTTGGTCCCAGGACAGTGTGAGAAGAACAAGTTCATAGTGTCTCTCTCAAACACACATCCCAAGAATGAATTTTTAAAAAATGAAAGTGTTGCGACAGCAGGTTCAGAGTGAAAAGCAGCATTTGCTTTGAAATAATTGCAGAGGTGAATCTTGTCATCTGTCTGGATCTGTCAGTCTTCCTGCTTCAGCGTGGACAATGCAGATCCATGACAGCTGTCTTACTGACTCAGTCAGCTTACACACACACAGATCCAACATCCGCTCTACAGGCCACAGATAACAATGAGGCGAGACACAGACTGATCAGTATTGAGGGAGTGGGCACTGTCAGAAGTTCAGTGCTGAGGCAGCGCCACACTGTCAGAGGGTCAGCGCGGCACTGTCGGAGGGTCAGCGCTGAGGGAGCGCCGCACTGTCGGAGGGTCAGCTCTGAGGGAGCGCCGCACTGTCGGAGGGTCAGTGCTGAGGGAGCACCGCACTGTCGGAGGGTCAGTGCTGAGGGAGCGCCGCACTGTCGGAGGGTCAGTGCCGAGGAAGCGCCGCACTGTCGGAGGGTCAGTGCTGAGGGAGCACCGCACTGTCGGAGGGTCAGTGCTGAGGGAGTGGGCACTGTCAGAGGGTCAGCGCTGAGGGAGCGCCGCACTGTCGGAGGTGTTATATTTGGGATGAGGCAATTAATGAAAGTCCTATGGCTGCTGTTCTAACAATGAGCCGGAATTACATTTACCCCTGAACCAGACGTATCGCTCCCCCCAGCCATCAATTCTTGTGGAAATTTATTGCCCCTGCTTTGGTTGCTCGACTCAACCCATAACTGGAATGAACTGCCCCTCAAAACTGTTTGCTTGACCCTAATGTGCTTTACCTTTTGAGATGTTAGAGATATAGAATCCCTACAGCATGGAAACAGGCCCTTCGGCCCAACAAGTCCACACCGAACCTCAGAGCATCCCACCCAGACTCATCCCCCTACAACCCACTTAATCCACACATCCCTGGACACTACAGGCAATTTAGCATGGCCAATCCACCTAACCTGCACATCTTTGGACTGTGGGAGGAAACCCACGCAGACACAGTGAGAATGTGCAAACTCCACACAGACAGTTACCCAAGCGTGGAATCGAACCCAGGTCCCTGGCGCTGTGAGGCAGCAGTGCTAACCACTGTGCCGTCCACATTATGAGGGCAACTTTAGGAATGTGTCAACACAGTGTGGTGCTACACCTTTCCCTACACCTCTCCTCTCACCTCCATCCAAGGCCCAAGGCAAACTTTCCAATTCCAACAGGGGTTCACCTCTACATTTTCCAATCAGGTCTATTTGTATTTGCTGCTCCCAATGTGGCCTCCTCTTCATCAGCCGATAATCTGCACAGGCTGATCCCACGCTCTCACCTGCTGACCCCGGAGTAAGGCTGGTCCCTGATGTGCCAGATCATGGGTCATTCCCAGTCTGGATGAGCAAGCAGGGTGGGATTTGTGAAGGTCAGAGTATGGGGTGGTGGGCCTGGGGTCTGTGATGGAACTGCTCCCTGCCATGGCATGTGTACAGGAACTGGGCTCTTTGGAAAGATTGCCTTTCCCATCGGCCTTCCAGATAAAACACCGGAACATTCCATCACTTCCTGAGGGCAGGGAGCCAAAAACAAGGTTTTCTCAGACAGCATGGTCACTCTGAGTGTTTTCCTGAAGCTGCAATTGCCTCAAACCCACAGACTGAGATGATTTACATCACGACCAAACACTGGCCTGATTAATTTAATCATGGGTTCCACAGGATGTAAACCCATCTTCAGCTTGCCTGTGGTGGAGATGGTCATAGCCTGGCATTTGAGTGGCACAAATGTTCCTTACCACTAGTCAGCTCAAGCCTGGATATTGTCCCGATCTTGTTGCATGTGAACATGGACTGTTTCAGTATCTGAGGAGTCACGAATGGTGCTGAACCTTGTGTAATCATCGGCGAACATCCTTATGATGGTGGGAAGGTCATTGATGAAGCAGCTGATGGTGGAAAAAGTCAGCGTTTTCTGTTTCAGATTTCCCTGATCTGTATATTTCACTGTTGTATCGAATGGCTGTGTCTGCTCGACACCCCAATCCTCGCAGCCCGCATCTTACTGCATCGCTCCTCGGTAATGACCTCCAGAGCAACATGGGTTTAATTCCTACACTGGCTGAGGTTAGAACACAGAATGGTACGGCACAGGAACAGGCCCTTCAGCCCACCATGTCTGTACTAGCCACGACACCATTCTCAACTTATCCCATCTGCTTGCACATGGTCTGTATCCCTCTATTCCCTGCCTGCGTTTTTTTTATTTAGGTTTTTTTGTTGCCCATCCCTAATGGGCAATAAATGCCATTATTGCCAGACGGCAATTCTGAGTCAACCACATTGCTGTGGTTCTGGAGTCACATGTAGGCCAGACCAGGTAAGGATGGCAGTTTCCTTCCCTGAAGGACATTAGTGAACCAGATGGGTTTTTCTGACAATCGGCAATGGATTCACGGTCATCATTAGATTGTTAATTCCAGATACTTATTGAAATCAAATTCCACCATCTACCGTGGCGGGATTCGAACCCAGGCCCCCAGAACATTACCTGGGTCTCCGGATTATCTGCGGGCCAGGGGGCAGCCGGGGAGGTAAACTTTTTCCTATAAAAACCTACCTCGTGAGTCAGCAGCCTACTTGTTTCGAGCGGCAGGAGTGGTGAGAGCGCGAGCCGGAAAGTGAACCATTATATTTGGGCACAAAGACAAAGTTGCTGGAAAAGCTCAGCAGGTCTGGCAGCATCCGTGAAGGAGAAAACGGAGTTAACGTTTCGGGTCCGGTGACCCTTCCTTGTTGTTGTGTATTATATTCGGGCATTGCCTAAACCCGAAACATTACACATGTAGTGTCTCCCACCCATCCTCCTCCTCTAACCAAAATCAAAAGACTGTGGAAGGTCGGTAAGGTAAGGCTTTTTGCTCCTTTATTCTTTTGGCAATCTAGATTAGAGGGAAGTTTATTTTCCTTTGTATTTTTTTTCCTTTTCTTTTGGCAGGAAGCTGTCGGAGGGAGGAATGTATCAACAAGTTTAATTAAAAACCAACAGAACTGCGGATGTTTTGTAAATCTGGAGCAAAAACGGAAGTTGCTGGAGAAGCTCGGCAGGTCAGGCAGCATCTGTGAAGGAGAAAACAGAGTCAACGTTTCGGGTCCAGTGACCCTTCCTCAGAACTGACGGTGGCTGGGAAAACGTCAGTTTATATGCAGAAAATAGGGAGGTGGGTGGGGTAGGGA
>JAHRHZ010000133.1:81334118-81383097 GCA_024137785.1 Ginglymostoma cirratum
TGATGCTGCTTGGCCTGCTGTGTTCATCCAGCTCTACACCTTGTTATATCAAATTCTCCAGCATCTGCAGTTCCTACTATCTCTGAATTCATATTTCCTAACTTAATAACTAAAGAAGGCCCGTGGCTTAAGAAAGGACTGAAATGTTTGACTTTTTAATTTTATTTCTTTATTTTCTATTTTTATACTCAGAAGTCTGTAGTGCTGAACTTTTAAACTATATCTTTATTTTTCTATTTCTGTAACTAAGATTTTGTTACTCGGTATTTTGTACCTAAGATGGTACCACCCGTGGCAACATTGTACACTTACCCCGTACTTGAGTACTCATGACAAAAAAACCTAAATCTAAAACTTGTCCACAATAAAGTTATGTCCTTAAGTACAGAAACCTGAGTTCATCAGTCAGGAATTAGATAGTATGACAAATTCTTTTCACATTTGTGGAGTTTGATTTCCAGCACACTACCCCAATACATTATGAGAATGGGAGACTTCTTCTAACTGTAGGAAAGACAATGGAATTCTCAGAAAAGGGTGTGTCAGTTTGGAAACAGACAATTAAAACTGTAGCTGTAGTACAAAGGGAACATTTCCTTAGAAGCAATGAAGTCAGAAGAGATAACTCAAAATTTTTCCTTGAGCATTGATAAAGAGAATAAAATCACTGCGGAATCTGAATATTCCATTTCAAAGGGAGCAGAATTTCATTATTCTTTGAATAACGAAGGTAAACCAACAATGATATTGAGGCACATTGGAGCAAATCAGTCACTAATGGTGGCTGATGATAAAATTTGTCTTCTAGAGCATTAATTGTGACAATGCTATAACTTTAAGAGATTATTTTGAATTGGTTTACTTTGAAGAGAGTTTGTAAGGCAGAGGCACAGAGCTGACTAGTTAATGCGACTTGAGTGAATAGCTTGGCAGGCCTTGGGTGTTTTTTTTTAAAAACAGCCTGAATGTGTGTGGCCAACTCTCTCAGACCTGGATTTTGGTTCAGAAGCTATTGGGGTCTCAACAGATTTGGAAGCTTCAGTGAATGTCTACTGGCTGCTGCTCTCTGTGAATTTTCTCCTGATTTTTTTTTTTCCCTCATGGACGACAGAACTGCATGTGAGAATCTTGTCTGAATTTTTTTTTGCGCCAAGGGTGTTTATGGGATGTTACGATATTGAAATAGTTAGTAATGGTTACTCTATTACGCTCATAAGTTTCCAACAGAATTCTTATTCTAAATTCCTCTTTCTTTGGTTGTATTTTAACCGGCGTTTAAATAAATTGTGTTTTGCTTAACATCGAAAAGTTTGACCAGTGGCATTGCATCTGGATCCATCACTTCACAATTGCCTTTAAAAATAAGAACAAGTTAGGGTCTAGGCTACCTTCTCAAAATATTTCGAGGGGGGTCTGGTCTGGTCCATAACATAATACAGAAAACATTAGTTTGAAGTTACACAGAGGTTACAATCCAATCCTATTATACAGAGTCAAATTAAAGAGTGATTAAGTAAATGGAAATGTTGTAATTAGAATAATGAAAAAAAAATCCTATAGCAACAATTGATCTTACCTTGGAAATGACCTGGCTTATTTCTAAAATATTCATCTCACTGAAGATGGTGAAATGTCCAGTAATAGTAAAATAAACTGAGAAGCCACATCAGAAATACCATGGATTACTTCCTGACTGTTTTCTGATAGATTTTGGGCCCATGAAATTAGACAGGAAGAGGTCTATGAGAAAGGGAAATTCAGTTACCCGCACAATTTATGAAAATATGAAAAATAAAGAGAAAAATAGAATAAGGCAGATACATATAGCTCACCCTCAATAGAAATGAAATAAATGGATTCTGAATTATTTTACCAAATAGCCTGTGATTCATCTATTTATTCATATTATTTTTAGAGTTTGGATTTCAAACTAGTGGCATATAGATGTTGGTTATTTTTATGAAGGTGTTTAAAGAAAACAAAAATAAATTCAGAGAGACCTTCTGAAACCGTGACCTAATTTAGAATATGACAATATATACTGTATGACAGTATATGATTTGCATGTCACCGGGAGTGTTAATGGAAGATTGTTTATGTATTTTGTCAACTAGGTCAGTATTTGCTGGAGGTTAGAAAAATTCTTATTGAAATGTATTTCGCAGATAGACAGGGTGGTGAAGAAGGCGTTTGTCATGCTTGCCTTGATTAGTCAGTGCACTGCATACAGAAGTTGGGAATGTCATGTTGCAGCTACACAGGACATCGGTGAGGCCATGTTTACAATACTGTGTTCAATTCTGGTTGCCCTTCTACGGGAAGGATGTTGTTAAACTTGAGAGGATGCAGAAGAGATTTACAAGGATGTTGCCAGGATTGGACTGTTTGAATTATAGGGAGAGGCTGAATAGGCTGGGGCTTTTTTCCCTGGAGCATCGTGGGCTGAGGGGTGACTTCAGAGAGATTTATAAAATCATCAGAGCATGGATAGAGTAAATAGCCAAAGTCTTTTTTCTAGGGCGGGGGAGGCCAAAACTAGTGGTCTTAGGTTTGAGAGGAGAAAGATTTAAAAGGGATCTGAGGGGTAATTTTTTCACACAAAGGGTGGTGTGTATATGGAACGAGCTGCCAGAGGAAGTGATGGAACCAGGTACAATTATAACATTTAAAAGGCATCTAGATGGATTTATGAATAGGAAAGGTTTAGAGGGATATGGGCCAAATGCTGTCAAATTGGACTAGGTAAAATTGGGGTATCTGGTCGGTGCAGATGGCTCGGACTGAAGGATCTGTTTCCGTGCTGTATGATTCTATGTATAAAATTCTGATAGGGCTGGACAGACTTGATGCAAGGATGATTTTCTTCCTGACTGGGATGGAAGTCCAGCATAAAAGGTTACAGTCTCAGCATACATAATAGACTATTTCAGACTGAAATGAGAAGAAACTTCTTCACTCGGAGGGTGGAAAGAAATAATGACAAAAAATAAAAGCTTTAGAAAGACTTCTAGAAGCTAAAGTATGAGTTATGGGGAGCCAGCAGGAGTGTAGTGTAGATGTACAAGGTCAGTCAAGACCATGATGAATGACAGCGTGGGTTTTGTGGATTGAATGGGCTAGTCCTGCTATTTTCTACAAAGAACTGTTTAGTAGAGTCTTATTATGTGTAGGACCACTAAAAACCAGGTACAGGAATCAATATCTTTAAAAGTTATGGGCGTGTTAACAAGATTTCCTAAACAGTGCCTTCGGGGAAAATTTCAACAAAAATTATTGTGGTAAAGGTGGCTCAATCCTTTGAGATATAATCACCCAAAGAAATACAATCAATGTTCAAGTATTATGTCACAAATATTTTAAAAAATGGCTAGTTTGGGACTAACACAATGTACATCTTCAGTTTATCATCCAATCTCATTGGAAAGATGGCATCAAACTTTTTACATGATTACAGCTTATTGTCAGAAATGTCCTAATGAATGGAAACCTTGTTACTGGCAGAATTTATTAAAATATGAAAAATAAAGACAAAGGAAAATTGAATAAGGCTGACATATGTAGCCTACCTTTAATAGAAGGCAATAAATAGACTATGAATTGCTATACCAAAGACCCTACACAGAAACTGAACCAACGCCTCTATCTTATTACTTTAAATATATGATGAAAGGTGTGTGATCTATATACTTATCCAAATTATTTTGTCATGGTGTCATCAGGGATGCATCTAATGAGTCAACTCAATTTAGTCCTCTTGAACTGATAAATGGACTTGATGTTAGAGGACCCCTTAAATTGATTAAAAGGAAATTTATTTGTTATTATTACTTATTACCAATGTTGCAAATTTCTGACAGAAACTGACCAAAGCATGGGCGTTGACCAAAATTCATTTGAAAAAGTCAACCTTCCAGCAATCAGAAATTGCTGGAAAAACTCAGCAGGTCTGGCAACATCTGTGGAGGAAATGCAGTGTTAACATTTCTGGTCCAGTGACCTTTCTTCAGTGCTGATTGTGACTAGGAAAATGTGGTATATATGCTGAAGATGGTCTGGGGGAGGAGTAACTGATAGATGGAAACAGAGGCCAGAGATAGAAAAATAGTTGGGCAAAGGTAAAAGTCAGCCTGAGAGAATCAAAGGTTGCCAATGGGGACTATTAGTGGCTAACAATGGATTGCTTGTGCTAGCAGCCCATGTGAGGACAGGCCTGGTAGTAGGATTTGGGAAAGGTCATGGGAGAAGTTGCTCAGGGCCTTAAATTATTGAATTCATTATTGAGTCTTGAAGGTTGCAGGGTGACCAAGCAGAAATGAGATGCTGTTCTTCCAGCTTTGCTGGAGCACTGCAGCAAGCCTTAGACAGAGATGTTTTGTTTCTGATTTCCAGCATCCTCAGTTCTTTGGTATTTTTCTCCAATAATAAGGTTGGAGAAAAGGGAGGTGCTTAAAAGATTAAATGGAACATAATGTAATATTCAAGAAAAACTATAAAGTGACTTGCAAAAGCTCTAACAAACCTAATAATCGATTTGTGTGACTAGGCCAGAAAAAGTTCTTTGACTATACATGATGTTAAGACAGGGATGCATTATCCATAAGTCTTTACAAATTCAATCCGATGTAGTTAGCTGAAGTGAGGGACGAAATTAAGTTAAATTGATAACAATTACATTACTGAAGTGAATCATTGTATCTGGAGATCACCCATTTTGATGGTGGTAAAACCAAACAGGGCACAAGATAATGTATTAATTATCATAAAGTCAATACAGTAGTAAAAGCAGATTCCTGTCCAATTCCATGTCTAGAGGACAGCATTGAAAGAATGATACAAGCGTGATACTATCTTGTTAAAAGGATATTAGCAAGTTTCATTGACTGATAAAGCTAAAAACAAAAGTTTCTCAGCACCAGGAGGGCTTCATCAATATAAAGACATGCAGTTTAGAACGAAAAGTGCACTCGCAACTTTCCAAAGATTAAGTGTCATGTTCCTGTGTCAAGTACATCAATGATTTGGTTGGCTCCAGCCAAACAACATTTAAACCACTTGATTGAATTGTTTGATCAGTTATAAAGGGTTAATTGTTGTAAATCTGGTGAAAGGTGAATTTGCTCAGTGCTTAGTACTGCTTCCTGACAGCACCAGGGACCTGGGTTCGATTCCACCCTCGGGCGACTGTCTGTGTGGAGTTTTCACATTCTCCCCGTGTCTGCATAGGTTTCTTCCAAGTGCTCTAGTTTCCTCCCACAGTCCAAAGATGTGCAGGCTAGGTGGATTGGCCATAGTGTTGTATAGTGGCCATAGGGATACGTATATTAGGGAATGGGTCTGGATGGGATGCTCAGAGGATCGGTGCGGATTTGTTGGGCCGAAGGGCCTGTTTACAAACTGTAGGGATTCTACGATTCTATGAAATTAGGGCGGCATGGTGGGTGGCTCTGTGGTTAGTACCAGGGACCTGGGTTCAATTCCACTCTCAGGCGACTGTGTGGAGTTTGCACATTCTCCCTATGTCTGGGTGGGTTTCCTCCGGGGGTGCTCCAGTTTCCTCCCATAGTCCAAAGATGTGCAGGCTAGGAGGATTGGCCACACTAAATTGCCCATAGTGTTCAGGGATGAGTAGATTAGGTGGGGTATAGGGCGATGGGTCTGCGTGGGATGCTCTGAGAGTTGATGTGGACTTGTCGGGCCGAAGGGCCTGTTTCCACAATGTAGGGATTCTCTGATCCTAAATGGTTTATTTGTGCCACACTGAGGGACAAGGTCAAGTGGCACCTATGAAAGCAAAAATAAGGGCTCTTTGATTTTCCCATGCCTAAGACAAAATGCAAAATTCTGCAATATATTGGCACATACAAAAGGTAAAGTCACATGGGGTCACAGGTGAGCTCGCAAGATGGTTAAAAATCTGGCTCAGTCATAGAAGACAAAGGGTAGTAGTGGAAGGGTGTGTTTCTGAATGGAGGGCTGTGACGAGTGGCGTTCCTCAGGGATCAGTGTTGGGACCTTTGCTATTTGTAATACATATGATTTGGAGGAAACTGTAACTAGTCTGATTAGTAAGTTTGCCCATGACACAAAGGTTGGTGGAATTGCGGATAGCGATGAGGACTGTCAAAGGATACAGCTGGATATAAATCAGTTGGTGACTCGGGCAGACGGATGGCAGATGGAGTTTAATCCGGAAAAATGTCAGGTGATGCATTTTGGTAGGTCTAATCCAGATGGAAAATATACAGTAAATGGCAGAACCCTTAAGAGTACTGATAGACAGAGGGATCTGGGTGTACAGGTACACAGGTCACTGAAAGTGGCAATGCAGGTGGAGAAGGTCGTCGACAAGGCATAAGGCATGCTTGCTTTCATTGGCCGGGGCATTGTGTTTAAAAATTGGCAGGTAATAGTTGCAGCTTTACAGAACCTTAGTTAGGCCGCATTTGGAATATTGTGTTCAATTCCGGTCGCCACACTCCCCTCCAGCCCCACCACACCCGGCACTTTTCCTTGTAACCGCAGGAAGTGCTACACCTGCCCCCACACCTCCTCCCTCACCCCAATCCCAGGCCCCAAGAAGACTTTCCACATCAGGCAGAGGTTCACCTGCACTTCTGCCAATGTGGTATACTGCATCCGCTGTGGCTTCCTCTACATCGGGGAAACCAAGCGGAGGCTTGGGGACCGCTTTGCAGAACACCTGCGCTCAGTTCGCAACAAACAACTGCACCTCCCAGTCGCGAACCATTTCAACTCCCCCTCCCATTCCTCAGATGACATGTCCATCCTTGGCCTCCGACAATGCCACAGTGATGCCACCCGAAGGCTGCAGGAACAGCAAATCATATTCAGCCTGGGAACCCTGCAGCCCAATGGCATCAATGTGGATTTCACAAGCTTCAAAATCTCCCCTCCCCCAACCGCATCCCAAAACCAGCCCAGCTCATCTCCACCTCCCTAACCGGTTTTTCCTCTCACCCCAAGCCACACCCCCATCTCCTATCTACTAACATCATCCCGCCCCCTTGACCTATCTCCTCCCTACCCCGCTACCTACACTCACCTTTACTGGCTCCATCCCCGCCTCCTCGACTTGTCTGCCTCCTCTCCACCTATCCATCTTCTATCCGCCTCCCCCTCTCTCCCTATTTATTTCAGAACCCTCTTCCCCTCCCCCATTTCTGATGAAGGGTCTCGGCCCGAAACGTCAAGTTTTCCTGCTCCTATGATGCTGCTTGACCTGCTGTGTTCATCCAGCCCCATGCTTGTTATCTTGGATTCTCCAGCATCTGCAGTACCTTTTATCTCTGCATTTTGTATATTTTTGGATTTTGATTTCAAAATAGAGGCACATGGATATGTGTCAGCTCCAATAAGGTTTTTGTTTAGTTGGTTAGAAAGTCAATTTGGAATTGTGACCTAAATACATCAGTTCCAAGAAAGCATGTAATTGCAGTGGAATGCCTGAGAGGATCGGTGTTATGTTGATGGATTACTGTTAAGTACATGACAAACAAAGTAAACACATGAAGGCAATTAGTTTCCTTTTAATTTCTGAATATCAGGTTTAAATATTTAGTTCAGAAAAACCCAGAACTTAGTTCACAATGGAAAATTGCTTCTTCCAGCAGGAGAATTTTAGTTTGTGGGTCTTACAAACCAGGACAGTTTTGATGGGAATCTCAAACTGCTAGAATGAAATGGTCAACCATGAGAATTATGGGAGGTTGATGCCAGCAGACTTGGAAAGGAATTGTAAAATTGCCTCCACAGTTCAAGAAAAAGAACCTGGGAAACTTAGTTAAATATATTTTTAAAAGCTTCGATAGTGGTGATATTTCTTTGGAATTAAGTCTCTTTCAACCAACACCCTCTTTTACACTTTGTCTCTTCTGTCTGTATGTTTTGTTTATTACTTTTGTGATTTTTTTTTCCATTTTAGAGAACATCTGCAGCCTCAGGCGAATATGTTTCCATGACTAAACACCACGTTAACCAACTGCAAAAAAAAACTCAGTCATTCTGGGTCCTGAGTTGTCCAATATTACCAGAGCTAGGATCATAACTTCAATTACATAAGGTCCTATCACACCCGCACAGCTATAGAAACTGTTCCAGACTGCAGTGAGCTAAGGTTGTCTTTTTTTTTTTTTGTTTTGTTTTTTATTAAAACATTTCACACATGGGTTGAACACAATGAATGAAAATGCATGCAGAAAGAAATCAACAAGAATTTTTGTTAAGCAAAAAGCAGACTACTGCAGTTTCTAGAAATCTAAAATAAAAGAAATTGCTGGAAACACTCAGGTGGTCAGGAAACGTCAACACTATGGAAAAACGAAATTTCAGCTTTCTTTTGTCATTGTTGCTTTTAGACAGTAGCACACTTGCTTCAGACACATCCCAAGTTTCTTCTGTTGACCACTCTCAATTCCCTTTTGAACTAGAGAACAAATTCTTCTTTTATTAAATCTCTCCTGTCTTTCACCCAATATCAAACCTTCCTTTATCTTTGTCCTACTCAGTCCTTACTCAAATCCTAATACATGCCAACGTTTATCCCCTGGTCATGATGACCTACTTCATTAACTATCACCACAGATGGTATAGAAGTTGAGTATTTCCAGCACTTTCTGATTTTGTTTAAAACTTTTTCTTAGTTTAATAAAGAACACAGAAACATTTTTAAAAGTCAAAGCTTTGCATCCACTGAGAGCGATTCACACAAAGAGATCCTGTATGATTTGCCAAATCATTCTTCAAAATATATCTGCAAGATTTCACAAGCATCAGCTCCTTCCAGTCAGATACGTTTTCTCTTCCACAATTACTGGAGAATCCATCAGCAGCAATTGCAACAGAGAGAAACAAACAAAGTTTGTGATTGGGTGATGAGGGTGCACCACAATCTGAGTGATGTCAACTAGCCAGAGGCCTAGAGTGATGGAGGAGAGCGTAGATTGACTGGGTTCCAGGTAGATACTGGTTTGGGAAGGAAGGGTATGACTGATGGAGAAATCAGGGTCAGGGTGTGGGCTATGTTGATGAGGATTGGGAACAAGAGTTTGGCCAGTAGAGGGCAGGTGTGATCAAGAGGATATAGGCAAGTCAAAACATTCATGAAATTTCTGTAATGCAGCAGTCCAGTTTGAAGTCCATCCACTACAGATAGGCTGCAGTGTAATGTTGTCCAGTAGTACAGAATGATTATAAAGGCTTCTGACACTATGGATGTAGTATTCCCTCCACTTCCAGAATATAGAAAGCCTGTCAAGCCAGCAATGTTCCCCACTCTCTCTACGAAGAGGCCGTGGGCCCTCCTCCTGACTATTAAAAAGTGTAGAAGCAAAGTTTTACATCATCACTGCAGATCAGCCAAATTGTGATGGCTAAGTATAGGATCTTTTTAAGTTATAGACATGCTTCCCCAAAACAAGCTAACACACTCCTTATTCTGTTAAGGACAGATCCCAGCTAAAGATGGTGTGGGTTTGTTATGGTGGAGTCTCTTTCGCTTGTATTCATTCTTCCCTGATCTATATTCTCTCTATTTGATAGTTGAGTAAATTTCATTAGAATAAGCACACGTTTGAGTTTGTGAAGAACCCCATTGTTAATTAAAAAGAAATACAATGGGCGACCTGGATCATAATCGGGTCATAAACTCGTTAAGAAACTACAATAAGTTAATGTTCTGTGAAATTTTATGCTGTAAAAAGGTAACTAAACAGTTGAGTAGCATGTACTCGCCAACATGCCATCAAATCTTCCTGTTCTCCTTTCCGAAATACTGAAGTAATCTAGAAACCAAGCAGCAGTCCATAAATCTGAGCAGACTATCTTCAATTCTTTCCTACCTATATCACTCAGTCAACTTCTTCAATCGTGGGTCCACTGGCATTGCTAGGTTCAAAGGCACTGCCAGCTTCTCCTGGCACCCCAGCACAGGGACATCGAAAGAATTTCGCTACTGGCTTGCAAACTTTCTCCAGCTCCTTCTGCTGGTGCTCAAATTCTTCCTTCTCTGCTGTCTGGTTTCTTTCTAGCCAAGTGAGAACCTCCTGACACTTCGCAAGGATATTGCTCCTTTCCTGGTCAGTGATTTTCCCTTTCAACTTCTCATCTTGTACAGCCTGCTTCATAGCATACACATAGGACTCTAGGGCATTTTTGACAGTCACTCTTTGACGGTTAGAATCATCTTCAGTTTTGTAGCGTTCTGCATCCTGCACCATGCGCTCTATTTCATCTTTGCTCAGCCGACCCTTGTCATTAGTAATAGTGATCTTGTTTTCTCGGCCTGTACTCTTGTCTACAGCTGAAACATTCAGGATACCGTTAGCATCTATGTCAAAGGTCACCTCGATTTGTGGTACTCCACGGGGAGCTGGTGGGATATTAGAAAGAGCAAACTTGCCAAGTAGATTGTTATCTCTGGTCATTGCCCTCTCACCTTCAAAAACCTGAACAAGGACACTGGTTTGATTCTCTGAATATGTAGTGAAGATCTGAGTTTGTTTGGTGGGGATGGTTGTGTTTCGTTTGATGAGAGAAGTCATGACACCACCAGCTGTTTCAATACCTAGAGATAGTGGAGTAACATCCAACAGCAACAGGTCCTGCACATTTTCAGACTTGTCACCTGTTAAAATGGCCGCTTGCACAGCTGCACCATAAGCTACAGCTTCATCTGGATTGATGCTCTTGTTCAGCTCTTTTCCATTGAATAATTCTTGAAGCAGTTTCTGAATTTTAGGGATTCTCGTGGAGCCTCCTACAAGAACAATATCCTGAATCCGAAACTTGTCGATCTTGGCATCACGAAGGGCTTTCTCAACAGGCTCAAGTGTGGCTCGGAAGAGATCATTATTCAGTTCCTCAAACCGGGCCCTGGTGATGGATGTATAGAAATCAACCCCTTCATACAGTGAATCAATCTCAAGGCTAGCTTGCGTACTTGAGGATAGGGTCCTCTTGGCACGCTCACAAGCTGTACGCAGACGTCTTACTGCCCGCTTGCTCTGGGAGATATCTTTCTTAAATTTCCTTTTAAACTCTTCTATGAAATGGCTCACCATGCGATTGTCAAAATCTTCTCCTCCCAAATGAGTATCTCCAGCAGTGGACTTGACTTCAAATATACCATCCTCAATGGTAAGGACAGAAACATCAAATGTTCCACCTCCCAGGTCAAAGATGAGGACATTATGTTCACCAGACCCTGCTTTGTCTAGTCCATATGCAATAGCAGCTGCAGTTGGTTCATTGATAATCCTCAGCACGTTTAAAGCAGCAATGGTTCCGGCATCTTTGGTGGCTTGTCTTTGGCTATCATTAAAATAAGCGGGCACTGTGATGACAGCATTCCTCACAGGAGTACCTAGGTATGCCTCTGCAATCTCTTTCATTTTTGTTAGCACCATGGAGGAAATCTCCTCAGCAAAGAAAGTCTTCAGTTCTCCTTTGTACTCCACCTGAACTTTGGGTTTCCCTCCCTCATTAATGACTGTGAAAAGATGAACAAAGACATTTTCTAATAAAAGAAATATCAAATGACACACTTTTTCCATTTCTTGAGAACAGCTGTAATCTGCCAAAATCAAATACTTTCCCCTCATGCTGGGACTTTTTTCACTGGAGTGTAGGAGGTTGAAGGGTGACCTTACTGAGATTTTTAAAATCATGAGGGACATAGATAAGGTGAGTGACAAGGGTCCTTTCCCTAGGGTGGGGGAAGTTCAAAACTAGGGGCATATTTTTAAGGTGAGAGAAGAATTTAAAAAGGATATGAGGGGCAACATTTTGTTTTAAACAGAGTGGTTCATGTATGGAATGAACAGTTAGAGAAAGTGGTGGGATGCAGGTACAGTTACAACATTTAAAAGACATTTGGGTAAGTTCATGAATAGGAAAGGTTTGGAGGGATATGGACCAAGCACAGGTAGTTTAGTTTCAGACCGTGGTTGGAGTAGACTGGTTGGACGGGAGGGTCTGTTTCCAGGCTGCATGAATCTATGACAAGAAAGACAAAGCCCAGACCTGCCCTTCCAATCTTAATCATCTATGTATATTTGATGCAAGAAGGCTAAAGTTGTTGTATCTGACTTTCCCTCCTTTCTGGTCTCCAGAGTCTAGGTGCCTACAGGAGAGAAACGGCAATTTAGAACATAGAACAGTACAGCACAGGAATGGGCCCTTCCAACCACAATGTTGTGCCGAATATGATGTCAAATTAAACGATATCCCTCTGTTCCTTGCATATTTATTTGCATATCTAAAAAGCCCCTTAAATGCCCCTATCGTATCTGCCTCCACCACCACCCCTGGCAGCACATTCTACACTCTTACCACTCTGTATTAAAAAACTTGGCCATTACATCTCCTTTGAACTTTTCCCCTCACCGTAAATGCATGCCCCCTAGTATTAGACATTTCAACTCTGGGGGAAAAAAAAAATTCTGACCGTTAACCCTATTTAAGCAGGGGGAGGCAATGGCCTAGTGGTATTATTGTTGTACTGTTAATCCAGAGACCCAGATAATGTTCTGGAGACCTGGGTTCAAATTACACCATGGCAGATGGTGGGATTTGAATAATAAATATCTAGAATTAAGAGTCTAATGATAACTGTGAATCCATTGTTGATTGTTGGAAAAACCTGTCTGGTTCACTAATGTCCTTTACGGAAGGAAACTGCCATCTTTATCCGGTCTGGCCTACATGTGACTCCAGACTCATAGCAATGTGGTTGACTCTCAACTGCCCTCTGGCCAAATAGGGTTAGGCAATAAATGCTGCCATCCAGTGACGCCCTCATCCCGTGAATGAATAAAAATAAAGCATCTCATAAATTTTACAGACTTCCACCAAGTCTCCCTTCAGCCTCAGCCACTCCACAGAAAACAATCTGAGCTTTTCTAGCTTTAACCCCAAGATCCTGCTGTACATCAAAGCTGTTCAGGGTCCTGCAATTAGCCATATGCTTTTCCTTAAAATTTCATGTATTAAAATGTACTGATTTATTATCACAGGAACCAGAGTACAGTGAAAAGCTTTGTTTACAAGTAGTATAGGCAGTTCATTGTAACCAAGGATCTACAGATCAAAAAGACTTAGAGGCATACATGTTACATTACACAGGGCATGCGCTAGGTGAGATCAATGTTAGCAAGATCAGCATTATTTGAAGCTAGAGAGTCCATTCATCAGTATAATAACAGCTGAGAAGAAGCTTTCCCTGAACCTGCTGGTGCGTGTATTCAGGCGTTTGTATCTTCTGCCTGACGGAAGAGGTTGTAGGAGATCATCACTGGGGTGTGATGGGTCTTTGATGATTTTGGCAGCCTTTCCGCAGCAACAAGCTGTGTAAATGGAATCCATGAAGGGAGCTGGGCTTTTGCAATGGTCTGGGCTGTGCACACAACTCTGGTTTCTTATGGTCCTGGGCAGAGCAATTGCCATACCAGGCCATTATGCATCCGGACAGTACGTTTTCTGTAGGAGTTGCTTAAGGCCCCTATGCATGTGTCAAATTTCCTGAGCTACCTGAGGAAGAAGCAGCGTTGTTGTGCCTTCTTGGCTGTCATGTCAATGTGAGAAGTCCAGGACAGGTTGTCAGCTTTCATCACTCCGAGGAACTTGACACTCTCCATCCCCTCAAACTCAGTTCTGTTGACGTAGATGGGAGCATGTTCTTCTCCCTGCTTTCTGAAAACAATGATCAGTCCTTTAGTTTTGCCGACGTTGAGAGAGGTTGTTCTCATTGCACCACGTCACTAAGCATTCTATCTCCCTTCTGTACTTTGACTCTTCGTTGTTAGGAATCCATCCTACTACAGTGGTATCATCAGCAAACTTGTAGATGGTGTTCAGAATTTGGCAACACAGTCGTGGGTGTGCAAGGAGTACAGTAGTGGGGCTGAGGACACATCCTCGGGGTCTCCAGTGTTGAGTGTTAATGTGGATGAGGTGCAGTTACCTATCTTCATTCATTGCGATCTATGGGTCAGAAAGCTGAGGACCTAGTTGCAGAGGGCGGAGCAGAGACCTAGGTCTGAGTTTTGAGATTAGTCTTGAGGGGATAATGGTGTTGAAGGCGGAGCTGTAGTCAATGAGCAAGAGTCTGATATGTGTCCTTGTTATCCAGATGTTCCAGGGATAAGGTGTCCACTGTGGGCATGTTACATTGATAAACAAATTGTAGGGGACCGAGGCAGGCTGAGACTGCAGTTGACACGGGCCATGACCAACCTCTCAAAGCACTTCATGATTAGAGGTCAGAGCCACTGGAGGGTAGTTATCAAGGCACGTTGCATATGCTTTCTTAAGTACCAGGATGATGGTGGTCTTCTTGAAGCAGGTAGGGATTTCAGCTTGTAGTAGGCAGAGGTTAATGATGTCGATTCATACCTCCACTTGTTTTTTTTTTGAATTCATTCACAGGATGAGGACATCAGTGGCTAGGCAGCATTTATTGTCCATCCCTAATTACCCAGAGGGCAGTTAAGAGTCAACCACATTGCTGTGGGTCTGGAGTCACATGTAGGCCAGACCAGGTAAGGATGGCAGTTTCCTTCCCGAAAGGAAATGAGTGAACCAGATGTGTTTTTCCAACACTTGACAGTAGATTCACAGTCATCATTACACTCTTAATTCCAGATATTTTATTGAAATCAAATTCCACCATCTGCCATGCTGGGATTCGAACCCAGGTCCCCAGAAAATGTTCTGGATTAACAGTCCAGCGGTAATACCGCTAGGCCATCGCCTCCCCACAGGATCCGAGTGCTCAACCAGGGACACTGTCCAAACCTGTTGCTTTCCGTCAGTTGACTCCCAGGAAGACCAATCTGACCTCTGCAGCGGTTACAGTTGTAATAATATCACTGCTTCATTTTGCATCCCATAATGTTGTTTAGGCCTTACCATTGGTAGTGGGAGTCTGTTTGGTAGGTTTGGGCCTCTAACTTAGTCTCTAATTTGATCTCCCCTATTGCAGCAATTCACACTTATCGGGATTAAATTCCATCTGCAATTTCTCTGCCAGCTGCCAACATCAAAGACCCCTCCCTTCCCAGTAATATTCTCTTCAAACCTCTTCCATCAGGCAGAAGATACAGAAGCTTGAACACACACACCAACAGGTTCAAGAACAGCTTCTTCCCTGCTGAATGGACCTCTCTACTTTCAATCTAATGGTGATCTTGCTTTCTGCACTTCCTGTGCAGCCATAACCTTGTATGCGTCGCTCTAAGCACCCCATGAACTGTATGTCCTTGTTTGCTATGACCTATCTGTACTGCTCACAAAACAGAAGTCTTCACTGTACTTTGAGTTATTGTTGTCACATGTACCTAAGATAATTGTCAAGGATAACATATCTGCAATTGATCTATATTCTGCGGTATCTTTTGACAACCTTTTACACTATCCACAACTCCACTGATCTCTGTCGTTTGCAAACTTACCAATTACCCACCTACATTTTCATCCAAGTAATCTATTTACATATCACCAAACAGCAGAGCTCCCAGTACAGATTCCTGTGGAACACCGCGAGGCACAGACCTCCATCCTGAAAAATATCCTTCCACCAGTACCCTCTGTCTATGGCCAAGCCAATTCTGAATCCAAGCAGCCAAGTCACCATTGATCCCATGCATCTTAATCTTCTGGATGAGCCTAAGAGGGACCATGTTGAAACACTTACTAAAATCCACTGCTCCACCTTCATCGATCACATTCGCAGTTCAAAAAAATTCAAATCAAGTTAGTAAGACATGACCTGCTCTGCACAAAGCCATGCTGACTGTCCCTAATTAAGCCATGCTTTTCCAAATGCGTGTATATCCTATCCTTAAGGATTCTCTTCCTGACCACCGACGTGAAACTCACCCATCTACAGTTTCCTGGATTATCCCTCTGTCCCAGAAGGGAAATAGGGATAACATTAGCTACTCGCCAGTCCTCCACCCCATCTCCAGTGGCTAGTGAGGACACAAAGGATCTTGGTCAAGGCCCCAGCAATCTCCTCTCCTGACTCTCTCAACAACCTGGGGTAGATACTATCAGGCTCTGGGGATTTATCCATCTTCAAGCTCTTCACAAAACCCAACATCACTTCTTTCTCAATCTCAAAATGCCCTAACATATTAGCATGAACCACACAAATCTCACTATCGTGCATAGCCTTCGCCTGGGTGACTACCAATGCAAAGTCCTCATTTAGGATCTCACCCACATCCTCTGCCTCCAAGCACAAGTTTCCTCCTTTTATCCTTGAGTGGTCCTGCCCTCTCCCTTGTTATCCTCTTGTCTCTAATGTGTGTATAGAATGCCTTGGATTCTCTTTAACCCGACTTTATACTTTGTTCCTTTTGACCAAATTCACAACCTCCTTTATTATCCAAGGGTCCCTTGCCATCATTGTCCTTCCTCCTTACTGGAACATGCCAGTACTGATCTGATCAGTAAGTCTTTAAAACAACTTGCACATGTCAAATGTGGACTTGCCCGATAACAGCTCCTTCCAATTAACACTCCCTGCTTGTGCCTAATACTGACATAATTTGGCCTATTGTGTCAAAGGTCTTTCAGCAATCTAAAATGAATCTCACCATCCTATATTCTTCATTGTCAGATTCAAATACTGGAACATTTTCTCCCTGAAAGATACCGTCAATTCCAAGTAGATCCTCTCATAGCATCCCATCTAAGAACTCTCTACATAAAAAAAAAAGTCACCCTTTCTCTTTATTTCCTCAGTATCTGGATTTTTGTTTTGTTCCCCCAATACAGCTAGTGGAAAATAAGAGTCCTTTTACTCACTCAATCCACATCTGACAAATCTCCTAGGATTCTTTTGTAACAGTACTCTTTTAGAGAATTATCTATTTGTATAGAGATTTTTCTATTTGTCTATAGACTTCAGCATTTGGCCCTTGGACTAAAGTTCCATTTTGTTTTTAGATCCTCCCCAGCGTGCATCACCTTGCAGCTCCACATTAAAACTGTGTGTGACTGGACTGCCTACATCTGGTTAAATTCTTTATAGCCCCAGTATTTGGTAAAACCCTTATTGTTTGTTTCTTAAGTAAATTTTAATGTTGTAGTCCCTATAACCAAATGCAAATCCTCAGGTGTTGAGACCAAAATCAAAGACAAAAAAAATCTTAAACTGCATCCTTACACACACTGTTTCAAACTTTTCTCCAAAGCAACCATCTGCTTTCCATTATATGGTTCATGTGGGCACCACTAGCTAGGCCAACATTTATTGTCAATTCATAATTGCCCTGGAGAAGGTGATGGTGAGCTGCCTCCTTGATCTACTACAATTTACGTGGTTATAGGTACACCCAGTGTTGTCAACGATGGAGTTCCAGGAGTTTGATTCAGCAACAGTGAAGGAACAGAGACATATTCCTAAGTGAGGATGGTGCGTGCCTTGGAGGGGAAGTTGTAGGTGATGGTGTTTCAATGCATCTGCTGCCCTTATCCTTCTTAGATAGCGGAGTTTGTGGATCTGGAACATGCTCACCTCCAATCCACCAACTACAAGGCACAAGTCAGGAGTGTGATGGAATAATCCCCACATGTACGGATAAGTGCAATTCCAACAACACAAGCTTGACACCATCCAGGCCAAAGTAACTTGATTCACACTCCATACAGCTGTGTACAGATGCATCACTGCAGTTCAAGGATCACCATCCTTTGGACATGGTGTTCATAACTTCAGCAGACAACCCAAAAGAGGTTGGGGGTGGGGGTAGAAAAAGAAGAGGAAAAAAATTTGAGAGTGAATTGGAGGAGGGGTGTGGAAGCAGATGGACAACAGGAGAAAAGCAAGGAGGGGGACGTGAATTGACTGCATATATGTTTATCCAACGACTATTTAAATGCCCTTAAAGTTGGCGAGTCTACAACTGCTGCAGGCAAGGCATTCCATGCCTTTACTACTGAGTAAAGAATCTACCTCTGACATCTGTCCTATATCTATGTCCCCTCGTGCTAGCCGTCACCATCTGAGGAAAAAGGCTCTCAGTCCACCCTATCCAATCCTCTGATCATCTTGCATGTCTCTATTAAGTCACCTCAACCTTCTTCTCTCTAATGAAAACAATCTCAAGTCCCTCAGCCTTTCCTCATAAGACCTTCCTTCCATACCAGGCAACATCCTGGTAAGTCTCCTCAGCACCCTTTCCAATGCTTCCACATCCTTCCTATAGTGCAGTGACCAGGCTGAGAAGACTGTGATATACTTTGTGCCTTTTAGTGGAAACTCGTGTTCACTAGGAGTAGCTTGAGACACAAACATTTCCTTTCAGAGCCCTTTTAGTACTTTCCCCCTCAACTTAAAATTATGCCCTCCAGTTTTGAACTCCAACTCTAGGGAAAAGACCTTTGCTATTTACCTTATCTATGCCCCTAATGATTGTATAAATCTTCACAAGGTCACTCTAACATTCTACACTCCAGGAAAAACAATCCCAGCCTATCCAGCCTCTCCTTATAACTCAACCTCCAGTCCTGACAACATCCTGAAGTCCTTTTGCACCCTTTCCAATTCAATAATATCCTTGGTGTGCCAAAGGCTCAGGTTGTGACCATATAGGACACAGACATCCCAACTCATATTCAATGCTCTGACCAATGAAGGCAAGCACGCTAAATGCCTTCATCACCCTGGTCTACCTATGATGCCGCTTTGAAGGAACTACACACCTGAATCCCAGATCTGTTTGACAACTGAAGTAACTGCATGGAGGCTGGTATCCAGTCACCCTTTCTTTACTTATGCACAGTACACTGGCAGTGGCTAGCCAGCTTGGAGTCAGTCCTTCAAGTGAGAAGATTCTGGATATTCTGTTTAGATCCATCACCCAGGGCTCCCCGATTGTGGTTGCTAACCTGAGCCGACCAAGGATCTCAGTTAATGAGATCCACCTGGTTCCAATCACCAGATCACACTCACACTAAGCCTGGGGGATGTAAACCTCATCTCTCTTGTAACCTTTGCTATGTTTGTCCTCGGTCTGGTTTCTGATTCGGACACAGGCAGCATATACTGGACCACAGCAGGGCTCTTGGATCCAGCGTGTCTTGGAGCATTTCCTCCTCTTCCAGCAGTAACGGTATCGAGGCTACGTCCGTCTCAGACTTTGATGTTTCCTTGACACTAGATGGAGGGGATATCCATTGTTTCTGACAGGTGTTCAGCTATTTTGAAGGACCAAGTATGTTTTGCTCCTGCTGAGTGAGGTAGCAGCTTTCAGGTGATTCACATGTTTGGTTCAGGACTGCCTCACCTACTTGAATTTTGTAGGTCACAGGACCGGACTTCACATCAACCTCATTTTGTACCCATACAGGCCATTTCCATGGTTCTGGCATCAAACCTCATCACTTAAAGTCATTGTCTCTCTCACTTAGAGACTACATGTGGCTGGTAGTAGTGTTCCTGCTGCCATCTCACCCTCCCACAACACTTCCCACCACCCCAAACCCAGTCCAGGAATATCAGGATTAATCTCAGTCTTCTCCACCTCAACTCCGCAGGAGCTAGCCCTGCAGTTGCGTGACGGGTAGTCTTATAATCTGACAGGAACCTGGACAATCTGGTATTTAGTGATGCTGTAGGCTATTTAAGACTGCCTCCAACATTTGGACCACTCCTGCTACCAGGCCACAGGATAGATGGATGGTATGGAGCCATCCTTATGTGCCAAATGCCATTCAATTTGAGAAAGTATGCGACTTCCCTGCTGGTAAACAACATCCCATTGTCTGTGACCAAAACTTCTGGGAGCCCATTATCACAAAATGTACTTGCAGCTTTAAGTGTCATCCCTGAGTTCACCAAACTGAGTTCAGCCACTTTGAAGGGGCATCTACAGTGACCAGGAACATTGAACCAACAGAAGGACTGGCACGGTTGATGTGACCAAGCCCAGGTTTACCCAGCCATTAGCACAATGGTGGGGGTGCTGGTAGGGGCAATTTGTCCTCATTGGTGGGGCAGTGCCCAGAGTGCCAATGTAGCTATGTCTGCATCCAATCGTGGCCACCAGGCAACTTCTTCCCAACATCTTCATTTTGGAAATCCCTGGATGACTAGTGGGGTTGAGCCAGCATCTGGCAGCAACCTTTACTCAGGACAATTGCTCTTGCTCCCCATAGTAACATGCAATCCTTCATTGTGATCTGGTCTCACTGGGTCCAGAAAGGTTTCAATCTTGGTTGTAAGTGGCCCTTGTCTCCCCCATTGCCACCAGCAGTTTTAATGTTGCCAGGACAGAATATTGTTGTGTCCATCATGCCACCACTGAATTCAACTGGAAGCCATGGGCAGCAACACCACATCTTCCTTCAGTAGCCCTAGCAGGGGTTTGTGGTCTGTTACTATGACAAATTCACATCCATAAAAAGGTATTGGTTGAACTTCCTCACATCAAACCTTCCTTCTCTATCCAGGCATAACTGCATTCACATCAGCCAAAAATCAGAAGCATACACTATTGGGCATTCCTCTCACTTTGGATCATAGGGAGCCAACACCTTAGATGACAATAGCTTTCTTTTCACTTCCCTAAAGACTACTCCTCGGCTACGTGACCATTTCTAAGGCTAGCCCTTTTTTAATAGTAGGTGCAAGGGCACGAAGATGGAGGCCAGGTTACATGTGAATTTCCTGTAATAATTCACTTACCCAAGACTTAAGCTCTGGTACATACTTGGGAGCCAGGCCACCTTTGATTACTTTCATCTTATCTTCAAATATGAAACTGTAACCTGGTCTTGTCAACTTTGTGACCCAAGTAGGTCACTTGGAGCATCTGATACAAATTTTCCCTCCTAAGGTGTATGGCCACCTAGGAGAAGTGTTTAAGCACTATATCCTAGTTCTCCAAGTGTCCTTTATTGGTCTTCCTGGTTATTAGCACATCATCCAGATAAATGGCAACCTGGGGCAGCAATTGTAAAATGTTCTCCTTGGTCTGCTGGAAAAGGTCTCAAGTTGATGATACCCATACAAGTTTGTATCAACATACAAGACTGCCATTTGGGGTATTAATTATGGCATACTTCTGGGACCCCTTGTCTAGTTGCAACTGCAGGTCGGCATGGCTCATGCCCAGCTTAGTGAAGGATAGTCCTCACCAATTTTGTTACAAGTCGTCCATATGTGAGGGATCATTTATTTATCCATTGGCAAAAGGCTATTTACCATTTGCTTAAAATTCCCACAAAGGTGAACTGAGCCAGACTTCATGATTGGTATGACAGTGCTGCCAATTCCTCAAATTCCATTAGTTTGAGGATTCTGTCACTTTCCAACCCCCTGATTTCTGCTTGCAAGGCAAATAGCACTAGGCAGGTCCTGCAAAAATAGATAAATTGCTTCCTAGTTAACATGCCAAGTTGCTTTGACCCTTTGATAGTCCCTATACTTTCCTGAAGAGTCCGGGCTATTTCATGAGGAAATCACTGAGGCAGCCATTTTCTAATCAAAAGTGTTGAGCCAATCAAAGTGAACCTTTCTCAACCAATTCCACCCCAACAGGCTTGGGCCCAAGCCTTTTACTACCACCAGCAGTAATTGCACCAATTGTAGCCCGCCAGCTTGGAGTCAGTCCCTCTGAATTTCCTGTTTATATCTATTGCCTAGGTTAACAAACCCAATCAAGGATCTCAGTCAATGAGATCGACCTGGTTATAATAATTAGATCAATACTCACCAGGGTCCTATTATTACTTAACTAAATGCAACACCTTGCATTTATCAAATTTAAACTCCATCTGCTAAACTCCATCTGCCACTCAACCCACTGGCCCAGCTGATCAAGATCCTATTGCTCTGAGATAACCTTCTTCACTGTCTACTATAAGACAAAATTTACTAACAAAGCTTCCTACACTCATCCAAATTGTTTATATAATAGACAAAAAAAAGTGGACATTGCACCAATTTCTGCAAAATACCTCTGGTCACAGGCCTCTAGTTTGGTGAAAAAAACACCACCCTGTCTGCTATTGTCAAGCCAGTTTTGTATTCAACTGTTTGGCTCTCTGGGTCCCATGTGATCTAAATTTACTAGCCAGTCTACCATGCAGAACCTTGTCAAAATGCCTTGCTAAAATCCATGTAGACAACATCATTGTTCTGCCATCATCTATCCTGATTACATCCTGAAAAAAAGACCAGAGAGACAATTTCCCAAGCACAAAGGCATGTTGACTACTCCTAATCAGTCTTTGCATCTCCAAATGCATGCAAACTGTCTCAGAATCTTTTCCAACAACTTACTCACCAATGTCAGGCTCTCATCTATAGGTCCCTAACTTTTTCTTGCAGCCTTTCAATCATCCAGCATCTCACCCATGGCCATAGATGATACAAATATCTGCTAGGGTCCTGCAATTTCTTCCCTAGATTCCTAGCATCCTTATGCTTTAAGATCTGCAGCACCTCCTCTTCTATGAAGTGGACTGATTCCAAGTCAATATTTATTCCAGAGTTCGCTAGCTTCCATGTTTTCCACCACAGTATATAGGGATGCTAAATGTTCATTTAGTATCCCACCCATCTCCTGTGGTTCCACAGACAGCCTCATGGATCTTTAAAAAGGGCTCTATTCTCTTGTTCTTTTGCCCTTAGCATACTTGTAGAATCTCTTTGGATTATTCTTAACCTTATCTGTCAAGGCCATCTCATACCCACTGTCTGCCATTCTGTAATCTCTTAATTATACCCCACTCCCTTTATACTTCAAGGGGGTCACTTGATCCCAGGAGTCATTCATCCTCTGACAGTCCAGAGTGCTGCACCACTTCATTCACCTCAAACTCAAGGGAGGAACTCCAAGGGAAAAGAGGGCAGCCCTTGAAGAGATGGCTACTTGCCCCTCAGACAGAGGGATGTTATAGCATAGCCATCGGCTCACTAAGTCAATCATTTAGCAGGATTCTGAAGATGCAGTCTAGTGTTGGGTTTTTTTTAAAAAATAAAAACTCATTCATAGAATGAGGGTTTCACTGGCTAGGTCAGTATTTACTACCCAGGAGACAGTTGGGAGCCAAGTGCATTGCTGTGTTTCTGGAGTCACATGTTGACTAGACGAGGCAATAATGGGAGATTTCCTTTCCTAAAGGAAATTTGTGAACTAGATGATTTTATGACAGTCCACAGTGGGTATATGGTCACCATAATGCAAGCTTTCTAGTCCCAATTTTTAAAATTGAATTTAAAAATCACCATTTCTGATTATAACCTGGAGTTTTGGATTAGTAGTCCTGTGATGTTACTAATAAGCCACCATCTTCCCCCCCACTGAGGTACTTCAGCACATTTTTCCTAACACCACAGTCCAAAGGGATGTGGTCAGCACAAAAACCCTTTAGTCCAACTTGTCTATGCTGCCTGGACAAGCCAATCTGACCTAGTCCCATTTGCCAGTATTTGGCCCATGTCTCTCTAAACCCTTCCCTGTTCATGCACCAATCTAGATGCCTTTTAAATGTTCTAGTTGTACCCACCTTCCTCTGGCAGCTCATTCCATACACACACCATCTTCTGCATGAAAAAGCTGCCCCTTTATCATTCCCCTCTCACCTGAAACGTATGCCCTCTAGTTTTGTACTACCCTAACATGGGGGAAAAAAGGGGCTCATCTATTTACCCTATCCACACCCCTCATGATTTTATAAATGTCTATAAGGTCACCCCTCAGCCTCCAAAGCACCACAGGAAGAATGCCCCAGCCTATGCATTCTCTGAATATTACTCAAAACCTCTTGTCCCAGCAACATCCATTGTTGCACCCTTTCAAGTTGAACATCCTTCCTGTAGGAGAGCAACCAGAATTGTATACAGCATTCTAGATGTACCCTCAATGTAAGCAAGGTGAACCTGGAACAGGTTTTTGGCACAGGCGGCAGATTCTAGTTTAGGCAGAGAGACTGGTGGCAGCTGCATCAGCTGTGTCCTCCAGTGAGGACTCCTGGTAGTGGCAGCATCAGTGGAGGTGAGATAGCATCTAAGAGTGGTGACTTGTTCCAGCAGGGGCCCTCGTGGCTGGATGCTCCAGCCCCACAGCTGAGCACTTAAGAAGGACTGAAAAATTGAATGTTTTTATTTTTACTGCCTTTATAGTCTGCTTATTTTTGTTTTAAAATGGCAGAGCATGGACACAATAACACTTCATTTTGTAACAAAATACACATGATAGTGAAGAAGTGAAATCAAGTCTATGGCTAAGTCCATGCTTCCATATGGAAGGAGACCTAGAGTGCACATAATACTCCTGGTGCAGTCTCAAGATATTTTCACCCAAAACTGAAATCCTCTTGTAGTGAGGACCAATATGCCATTTGTTTTTCCTAATTGCTTACTGCACCATCATTGTGGCTGATGGACAAGCTCCCTCTAATACTTTAAGTTCAATTTAATTCAAATCAAAGTGTTCCACCCTACTGGATCCTGATGAGGGCAGAAATTCAAACAAATCTCTCCAATCCATTCATCTTATCAGTCCCCATATCTGGTGATCTGGTCAGGCTCTTAGACTAACAATAATTTTCCATTTTAAAATTGTCATCCATGTTTTCAGCTCCATCCACTGCTGTGTCCCTCCATATCAGTAATTTCCTTTGTCAAATAAACCCTCAGATCTCCACACTCCTAACTCTTAGCTTCTGGAGCATTCCTGATCATCATCACTACCTATGGAAGCCATAGCCTGAGGTCCCAAGCTCTGGAACACCCTTCATGAATCATACCAGCAACTCTTCACCTCACATGCCTCCTTCATGCCCTTAAAATCTACAAAGCCAAACTTTTTGCTATTTAACTGCATATCTCCTTCTATACTTTGTTGCCTTGTAGAATTTTTTCCCTTGTAATAAAAAAAAGGTGCCATACCAATACAGATGGCTGTTAAGATGTAAAGGTGCTATATCAATGTAGATGGTCGTTAGGGCGGGCGCTATGCGAATGCAGGGAGAGGGTAAAGCAACGTGTAAGTGTCGACGCTTGCCGAGGTGCAATGTAAACACAACGGGTTGTTGTTGTTGTTCGCTGAAGCAGCTTCAGTCACCTCGCGGCCATTTCGTGCCCTGTGCCGACTCACCGGTGAAGGGCCAGTGCTTGATGTCGGTCTGCACCATTGGGTCGTCGAAGTTGCGGCCGATGAGCCTCTTGGCGTCGAAGACGGTGTTGGTGGGGTTCATGGCCACCTGGTTCTTGGCTGGGTCACCGATCAACCGCTCGGTGTCGTTGAAGGCCACATAGCTCGGGGTGGTGCGGTTCCCCTGGTCGTTGGCTATGATTTCCACCTTTCCATGCTGGAAGACGCCGACGCACGAGTATGTGGTGCCCAGGTCGATACCGACGGCCGGGGAATGAGCCGCCATAGCACCGACTAACGGCCACGACTGAACTGAGGGCAACGGGCAGCTGTCCGTTTGCCCCGCTCGAGCCTTTTATAGTCACACCGCCGCCATTTTGATTTCCCGCTTCTCACCCTTCTGGCCAATCAGAACGCTGCGTTTCAGCGGGCGGCCACATGGTGGCACCGACGCTTGCGGTCGTCAACCATTCAGGGTGCCCTCTTTCGGTGTTCCCACGTGGGGCAATGATGCAGCCAGTCGACGACCAATCGATCCTCCAAACGGCCCGGCACATGGGCTAACGGACGTTTCCGACCAGTCCAAAGACGGAACGCGTTTCATTGGAGCGGGCGAAGAGGGCGGGGCCACAGCGCCGGCCGTTTCGCGTGTTTGGGAGGGGTGGGTGGGGTTTAAGCCCACGTGGGGCAGTCCTAGAAGGATCCGTGATTGGACAAACGGGCGCTCATTGGACAGTGCGGAAGGCGGGAGTTTGAGTGGTTACATTGGCTGCTGGATACAACGGCGCCTCGTGGCTAATGGAGGTGGGAAATGGACAACTATGGAATAGTTCACTGCAACTCACCCTGAAACTGCCCTAAAACTAGTCTTTTTCAGGTCCCTTACTCACTGGAGAGAGAAAGGGAGAAGAAAATTACTAATTAAAAAGACTTGAAGGGTACTCTGCCCTTGGATAACTGGAACATGAAGGTTAATTATAAGGGAAGTTTGATCATACCCATGGTTATGTATCATGGACTGTACATGTGTGAAGGTGTCGAAATTCTAAAGGGTCATTCGGCTGGCACTATTTTATATTCATTCACAGGAGATGGAAATCACTGCTTTCTTCATCCACCATAAGACCATAAAAAGATTTTGACCCCTCGAAACTGCTCCATCATTCAATAGGGTCATGGCTGAATGACAATCATTCCAGCCTTTCCCTCTTAACCATTGATTCAAGAATCTTTCTAGCTGTGCCTTAAATGTACCAAAAGAATCTGCCTCCACAGATCTCTGTGGCAAGGTGTACCAAAGACACTGAACCCATTAAGAGACGGACATGATTACACTGGAGGGGGGCAGAGGAGATTCACCAGGATGTTACCTGGGATGAAAAATCTCAGTTATAAGGAGAGAATGTTTTCCTTGAAGCTGAGGAAGCTGCAGGAGGATCTAAGGTATATTAAATTATGAGAGGCATAGATAGGGTAGATCATGATAATCTATTATTTCCCTATTATAGATGTCTCTAAGATGAGTGCATAAGTTGAAGGTGAGAAGCAAGTGGTTTAGAGCAGATTTGAGAAAAATAAATCATCCACAGGGTGGTAGAAGTATGGAAGGTGCTGCCTAAGAGGGTGGTGGAGGCAAGTATTCTCACAACATTAATGAAGCATCTAGATGACGACTTAAAATGCTGGTGTATAATTGGCTATGAGCCAAGTGCAGGTAAGTGGGATTAGTGTATTTTGGTGTTTGTTGATCGGCTTTAACATGATGGGCTGAAGGACCTGTTTCTATACTTTGTAACTCTATGAGAAGAAATTCCTCCTCATCTCAGTCTTAAATTGGTGCTCCTTTATTCTGAGACTATGCCCTCTGGTCCTAGACACTCCCATGAGAGAAAACGTGCTCCCACTATTTATCTTATCAAGCCCCTTAAGGATCGTATATGTTTCAATGAGATTACCTCTTATGCTTCTAAACTGCAGTGAGTAGAGTCCCAACCTGTTTAATCTTTGCTCATAAGACAATCCCTCCATATAGAGGATGATCTTAGTGAACCATCTCCAAACTGCCTCCAATGAAATACTATCTTTACTTAAGTGAGGGGAGCAAAACTGTTCACAGTACTCCAGAAGAAAACAGAACTGTGGATGCTGGAGATCTGAAACAAAAACAGAAATTACTGGCAAAACCCAGCAGATGTGGCAGCATCAGACTGCGAGCAAGATGGCATCAGAGTGGGGCTTAACTGATTTATCTTCTCTTTTGTTTCATCTTTTATCTCTCTTGTGTTTTCCTCTCCTTTTGCCTTTACATACCTCTTGTTCTGAGCTCAGATGGCGTTGGCGATGGCAAAAGCCCACCACAGACCTTGAGTAGGGACCTTGCATGAGCCCAGCACGGACCTCCAGCAAACCAAATGCATGGGCCCAGTGCGCAGACCTTGAGCGAGACCTTGAGCGGGCACAGCATGGGCCTTGAGTGGCCCAGAGTGGACCTTGAATACGCCCAGTGCATGGATTTCAAGTGAGCCTATTGCAGACCTTGAGCAAGCCCTTACTTATTTTTCCAGGGGGATCAGAGGACCTGGCATTGGAACATTTTTCATTCATTAATGGGATGAGGGCATCACTCTCTAGACAGCATTTCTTGCCCAGCCCTAATTGCCCAGAGGGCAGTTCAGAGTCAACCACATTGCTGTGGGTCTGGAGTCACATGTAAGCCAGACCAGGTAAGGATGGCAGTTTCCTTCCCTAAAGGATAGTGGTGAACCAGACGGGTTTTTCCAACAATCAACAATGGATTCACAGTTATCATTATATTGTTAATTCCAGATATTTTATTGAATACAAATTCCACCATGAACCTGGGTCCCCAGGCCATTATCTGGGTCTCTGGATAATACCACTAGGCCATCGCCTCCCCTGAATTAGCAGCTGCTACATCGGTAGATGCGATGGTCGGCCCAGTGGCAAAAGATGGCATCTTAGCTTCAGAGACTTTGTCGATGGTTGGGTTTGGTGGTGGCAGAAGGGCATCAGAGCAACATTGAGGTGGCCCAGCAGTTGTAGACCTGACTCTAACATTGATTTGGCCAGCACAGGTGGTGGTGAGGTGGTACTGCAGGAATATCGGCCCAGTGGCAAAGATGGCACCCGAGGATCGGCAACTTCGATGTTGGTTGGGTTTGGTGTAGATGGTGGCGAAGAGGTGGAGTGGGGATGGCAGTGCAGGCATCATTGATGGTGATAAGATGGCTCTCTTTATGTGATTGTTCCTCTTTAAACTATATCTTTTTCTTTATTCACAAGGTATTGAAAATGGCACCTAATTGTGGCAATAGATGAAAGCTTTATTATACATTAATGATTTGGACAAAGGAATTGAATGCCATATCTCCAAATGTGCAGATAACTCTAAGCTGGATGGCAGTGTGTGCTGTGGGGAGGATGCTAAGAGCTGCAGGGTGACTTGGACAGACTGGCTGAGTGGGCAAATACAGGCAAATGCAACACAATGTGGTTAAATGTGAGGTTATCCATTTCGATTGCAAAAACAGGAAGGCAGATTATGATCTGAATGGTGGAAGTTCAGGAAAAGGTGGGGTGCAATGAGACCTGGATATCATGGTGGAACAATCGGTGAAGGTCGGCAGGTAGGTGCAGCAGGCAGTGAGGAAAGCTAAAGGCATGCTGGCCTTCATAGTGAGAGGGTTTGAGCATAGGAGGAGAAATGTCTTGCTGCAGTTATACAGGGCCTTGGTGAGGACACACCTTGAGGATTGTGTGCAGTTTTGGCCCCTAGTCTGAGGAAGGACATTCTTGTTATTGAGGGAGTCCAGCGAAGGTTCACCAGACTGATTCCCGGGATGGCAGGACTGACCTATGAGGAAAGACTGGCTTGACTGAGCTTGTACTTGGTGGAATTTTAGAAGAATAGGGGGGAAATCTCATAGACACATGTAAAATCCTGATGGAACTGGACAGGCTAGTTGTGGGAAGAATGTTCCCAATATAGGGGAAGTCCAGAACTAGGGGTCACAGTTTAAGAATAAGGACTAAGATAAGGAAGAATTTCTTCACTCAGAGAGTTGTGAACCTGTGGAATTCTCTCCCACAGGAAGCTGTTGGGGCCAGTTCATTAGATATACTGAAGACGGAGCTGGATATGGCCCTTGCAGCTAAAGGGATCAAAAGGTATGGAGAGAAAGCAGGAATGGGATATTGAAATTGCATGATCAGCCATGATCATATTGAATGGTGATGCAGGATCAAAGGGCCGAATGGCCGACTCCTGCACCTATTGTCTATGTTTCTATGTGTTCTTATTGTGAAGTACACATGACAATAAAATCATTCATTCGTCTGTAGCAAGACAGCAGAACCGATGTTTCAAGTCTGGCAACTGATGACAATGTTCTGATGAAGATCATCCCAGTACCAAAGAAGACACATGCAACTTGTCTCAGTGACTACTGCCCAGTGGCTCTGACCTCCATGATCTTGAAGTGCTTCAAAAGGCTGGTCATGGCCCACGTCAACTCTAGCCTCCCAGCCTGCCTCAATCCCCTGCAATTTGACTACCAACTTAACAGGTCCACAGTGGATGCCATTTCCCTAGTCCTACACACATCCCTGGAACATCTGGATAACAAGGACACCGACATCAGACTCCCACTCATCGACTATAGCTCTGCCTTCCACACCATAATCCCCTCCAGACCAATCTCAAAACTCCAAAAGCTAGGACTTGGCTCTGCAGCTGGATCTTCAGCTTCCTGACCCACAGACTGCTATCAGTGAAGACAGAAAACATCACCTCCTCCACAATAATCCTCAACCCTGGAACCCTGCGAGGTTGTGTTCTCAGCCCCCTTATTGTACTGCCTGTGCACCCACAACTGTACAGCCAAATTCCAAATGAATGCCATCTACCCGTTTGCTAATGACACCACCGAGGTAGGACGGATATCAAACAACCATGAATCAGAATACGGAAAGGAGATAGAGGGCTTGGTGACATGGTGCAATGAGAATAACCTCTCCCTCAATATTGGCAAAACTAAAGAACTGATCATTGACTTCACGAAGAAAGGAGGACAACACACCATCATCTACATTAACAGAGCTGAGGTGGAGAAGGTTGAGACCATCAAGTTCCTAGGGGTGATGATAACTGACAGTCTATCCTGGACTTCCCACATAGATGCTACAGTCAAGAAGGCACAACAATGCCCCTTCTTCCTCAGGCAGCTTAGGAAATTTGGCACTGTCCAAAAGGACCTTCACCAACTTCTACAGAAGCACCATAGAAAGCAAACAGTCTGGTATAGCAACTGCTCTGTCCAGGACCATAAGAAACTACAGAAGGTTATATGCACAGCCCAGACCATCACAGAAGCCAACCTCCCGTCCACGGATAACAAGGTGTAGAGCTGGATGAACACAGCAGGCCAAGCAGCATCAGAGGAGCAGAAAGGCTGACGTTTCGGGCCTAGACCCTCCATGGATGCCACTTATACTTGTCGTTGCTGCAGAAAGGCTTACAATATCATAACAGACCCCTCCCACCCCAGTAATCCTCTCTTCCATCAGGCAGAAGATACAGAAGCTTGAACACACTGACCAACAGGTTCAAGAACAGCTTCTTCCCTGCCATTATTAGACTGCTGAATGGACCTCTCTAACTTCAAATCATGTTGATCTTGCTTTGCGCACCTCCTGTGTAGTGTAACTGTACGCCTCACTCTAAGTACCTTATGATCTCTATGTCCTTGTTTGCTGTGATTTGCCTGTACTAGTCACAAAACAGAGCTTTTCACTGTACACAGGTACATGTGACTACAATAAATTAAATCAAAAGAGTGACTGGCCTCAAAATGTTAACTTTGCTTTCTTCCCACTTTCTTCCCATCTCCGGATGTGTCTCACCAGCACTTTGTGCAGTTGTAGTAAGACTTCTCTGCTCTTATAGGGGGAGGCAATGCCTAGTGGTATTATCACTGGACTGTTAATCCGGAGACGCAGATAAAGTCCTGGGAACCTGGCTTTGAATCCTGCCACAGCAGATGGTGGAATTTGAATTTAGTAAAATATCTGGAATTAAGAATCTGATGATGACCATGAACCCATTGTCGATTGTTTGGAAAACCCCCTCTGTGTATCATATAAGAGTAAGCATTGTGCAGATGGTGCACACTGAGAATCAGTTACTTCTGGATCTGGTGCCAATGAAGTGGGCTGCTTTGTCCTCGGGCTGCACCCATCCAGGCAAGTGGGGAGTATTCCATCACACTCCTGAAATTGGTGATCTTGATGAGATGCAAAGCCAGAAGGTCAATCAGGGTCGTAAAGATGATTACGGGATGGAAGCTAAGTTTGATGTATCATGAACAGGCTGATGACTCCTGTGCCGGTGAAACTGTGACTGTTCTGGGGTAAGAGAGTGGGTGGAGGAGTATACTGAGGGCAAGGAAAACACATTGCAAAAACAAACAACATAAATAGGACTCCCAGTTAGTGTTGCTGCATACATACTGAACATTTTATTAAAAATGGAATAAAAAATACTCTACCGCCAGTCTCTAAACAGGACATCGATTCACAATTGACTTTTTTGTACTGCTACTGTAAGGCGAGATCCAGTGAAATCAGCTGGTTACAACCTGCAAACATTCTGACTCCTTAAATCAGCAATGTTGTCTTTTGATTGTCCAAAATTGGCGATGAAAGGGACAGCACACAACATCCAAGAGGTCAAGTGAAAGACAGAGATGGCTGATGAAGAGGGAGGGAGGCACAGAGAACTGGTAAAAGAATTGCCTGGAAAGCAGCTGCTGCTATATTCTTGGAGTGAGTGCTTGGTTTCCATGGCTCCTCTCATCATCACCAAGGGGGTGGGGTGAACAGGAAATTGGTAAGAGATCCTGCAATCAAGAAGCTCCAGGACAGCAGACCTGACTCTGGGACATTAGAGTCAGATTACTCCATCAGCACCAGCCACTGCTCAATCCTGCAGGTCAAACATGGCAAGGGAATACAGAACAACCAGTAGGACACCGTGAAGCACTGAGGATCAGAGGGACCTTGCTTTGCATGTAAACCAGTCCCTTATGGTAGCAGGACTGGTCGATAAAGTGGTCAAGGCGGCATATGGGTTACTTGCCTTTATTAGTCAAGGCACAGAGTTCAAGAGGAGGGAGGTTATGCTAGAACTGTTAAAAAAAATACTTTGGTTAGGCCACAGCTAGAGCATTGTGTGCAGTTCTGGAATCCACATTATAGGAGGGATGCGATAGCACTGGAGGGTGCAGAAGATGATTTACCAGGATATTGCCTGGGCTGGAGAGTTTCAGTTATGAAGAGTGATTTGACAGACCGGGAGCAGAGGAGCCTGGAAGTGGGGAGGTGGGGAACACGATTGAGATGTATAAAGTTATGAAGGGCACAGATAGTGTAGACACAAAGAAAATTTTCCCATTGATGGAGGGATTGACAACCGGGGACATGTCCCCTCTAAATCTTCTAAGGGTATGAGGAAATTTACTCAGAGTGGTGAGAATCTGGAATTCACTGCCTGTAAGGCTGGTAGAAGGAGAAACCCCCATCACATTGACAAAGTGTTTAGATGTGTAACTGTGATGTCAAGGCATTCAAGCTGATAGGCCAAAGGGCCTTTTTCCATGCCATAGAGGTCTAAGACTCAGCTTCCTGTCTGCTACTTTTACTAATTACAGCCAATCTGTATCCTTCCTCTGGAAGCAGTTTCTGGTTACCCTGTCAGAAACCTAGAGAGTAATTTGAAATGCAGCATTCAAATCTTCCCTTAATTGTCTCTGCTTCAAAGAGAACAATTCTGCCTTCTCCAGTTGATGTTTAGACACAGGTCCAGATGTAAAAGCAGCGTTGTGGATGCTGGAGATCTGAAACAATCACAGAGAATGCTGCAGGAACTCAGTAGGTCAGCATAGAACAGAGTTAACTTTCAGAACTTAAAGAAAAGTCATACCAGATTTGAAACATTAACTCTGTTTCTCTCTCCAGACCTGCTGAGTTTCTCCAGCATTCTGTTTTGTTTTCAGGTTCACATGTGCCTCTGTCAGTTGTCACTCCCAGTGCTGCTGCACAACAAAACCCTGTCACTGAGTGTTTGAGAGAATCGCAGGAACACTCGCTGACTGAGAAATGAAAGTAGACTGTCATTCAGAGATGGAAATTTCAAAAATACATTGCATTCCTACAGCCACGTGCAAATTGTCAATCGCCATTACAATGGAGAAAGCACCATCCAGGTCTTGGTTCCCAAATATCACATAATAATCAGTGAGATATACTTGATAGATCTGAGCATTACATTATGGAATTAAAGTCACCAGTGTCAACTCCTCCTTTGTATATCAGTGATACTGAGTCAAACCATCCTATAGTATCCCCGGTCCTGAGAAATATGATCTCTCTTTGAGTTAGTAATGGTGACAGTTGGAGCGAGGGCCATTTCTGAAGACTTTGAAACATTAACCCTGTTTGTGTCTCTGTTGCTGGACCTGCTGAATTTCTCCAGCGTCCGTCGTAATGTTCTGGGAAGTGGTGGTGGAACATGGTGAACGCTGGGCCGTGCTGTGATCAGTTCTCCTGTGAATAGCATAGGTGAGGGCTCCACCAGTGCAACCAAGAAGGTGATGGGGTTGGGGAGAGGAATCATCCCACTGAAGACAGATTCCAGGCAGGTTTACAGCAGGTCCAGCAGAATACTTTAGGAGGTGAGGAGGAGGACGGGGCTGGGGTTGTCACTCACAGCTTTTTGGTGTGGGTGGTCAGATGGTGCATAGTGAGCTCCTTCTTCAGTTTGAACTTGTCCCCGCACAAGGTGCAGGTGTGAAGGTGGACATCGGTGTGACGCTCCAGCAGCTCCCCGTCCCCAAACACCTGGAAGCAGACCTCGCAGATGACCTCTTGGCCCACCAGGTGGGACACCATGTGCCGTAGGTGGTCATGCTTGCGGTAGCTGCCCTGGCCGCACCTAGGGCAGACATACCGGGCATCCCCCCGGTGCATGTCCAGGTGCAGTCGAAGCAGACGCTCCCGCAGGAACTCCTTGCCGCAGATCTGGCATGCAAACTCCTTCTCCTTGGTGTGGGTGGTGAAGTGCTCCCGCAGGTGGCACCGCTGGTAAAAGGCTTTGCCGCAGAGGTTACACACATGTTTCCGCCTGTCCACCCTCTCCGGCAGGGTCTCGCGGGGTGCCTGGCCGAACATGCAGCGGGAGACGTGCTCCACCCACAGCTTCTCCTGGTCGAAGGCCCGGGCGCACTGCGAGCACTGGAAGGGGCGGCCGACGTGCCGGTACATGTGCTCCTGCAGCTGGCATCGCTGCTTGAAGCTGGCCCCGCACACATGGCAGGTGAACCTGGCCAGCTGTGGGCCTGGGGGCGGGTCTCCGGGGGGCGCCGGGTTGGAAGGGGGAGCGGGCTGCCCTCCGTCAGCCTGCCAGGGGTACAGGACGTCATGGCCCCCCAGGCAGCGCTCGGCGTGGTCCTGCAGGTGCCCCCCCTTCACCAGGAGCCTGCCACACTTGCCGCAGGCGCACACACTATCCACATGATGGGCCACATAGTGGGCAGTGCGCTCGCTCTCGGGCAGTGCCACCCCACAGAGCTCACAGGCCGGACCCAGGGGGCTGCTGTCTCCTCCCTCCTGCGGCTCCATTTTCAAGGTGCCCCCTTCCTCCTCCTCTTCCTCCTCCTCTTCTTCCTCTTCCTCCTCCTCCTCCTCTTCCTTCTCGGCCCACTTGGGGTGACCCTCCGATGCCCGGTGCCCACCGCTGCCTGCCGCCGGGAAGCGGGCGCGGAGTTTACCAGCTCCCTCGAGGGCCAGGGCCTTCTCCACCTCCACCTCCTCCTCCTCCTCCTCCTCCTCCTCGTCTGAGGCGAGCTCGCCGTCGTCCGCCACCTGCACCACGGTGATGTCGTGCAGGTCGACGGCCGCCATGTCCTCGGGTTCCGTCTTCACCGCCAGGTGGCCGCCGTTCCCCTCAGGTGGCGTTGGCAGCTCCTCCGAGTCGGGCCGCCCACTGGGACCCGCCTTTTGGGGCTGGCCCTCGTGCTCCGGCCCGTCGCAGGGTGCGGGGGCGCGCCGGCTGTTGCAGGTCAGCGCATGTTCGTTGAGCAGCTTCTCACAGCTGAAGACGAAGCCACAGCAGTCGCATGTGTAGCGCTTGCCGAAGCGGGGGTGAAGCCTGCCCTTTGGGCCCGGGCGACCCTGCTTCCGGGCCGAGGCCTCGGAAACAGCTGGGGGCGGCAGCTGGGGAGCCGTGGGGGCGTTGCACAGCCCGTTCACCTCGGGGCTCGGCTCCCGCCGCCTCCTCTTGCTCGGCTCCCCCGGCGGCTCCTCGTACATCCGCACCCCGAACATCATGGCGCCTCTCGGCTGCTGGGCCACAGCTGCTGGCGGGGACAGTGTGGCCTTGCTGTCGCTCTGCTGCTGAAGCTCGTCCAGGCTCTTGGGTACGTAGTAGAGCTGTAGGAAGATCATGGCGGATCGCAGCTCCTCAAAGTCCGAGGGGACACCGACCAGCCTCCCCAGGTACATGATCTGCAGGATGAGGTCGAAGCACTCGGCACTGATGTTGACATTGCTCAGGCTCAGGTTCCCTGTCAGCTGCTGCTGGCTGATGAACATCATTCGGAAATAGGAGCTGCAGGCAGTCAGCACGGCACGGTGAGCTCGGAAGTAGATGTCATTAATGATGATGCAGCAGTCGCACAGAAAGCCCCACTCCCTCTGGTTGTTGAGCTGTTGGAGAACGTACTCACTGTGACTCAGCCTTGGCATCGTGGACCCAGCCGCTGGTCAGTCAGTCAACCCGGCCCCTGCAAGGAAGCAGAAAGTTTAACCAGTGCCGCAGATTAACCAGGAGAATCAGTGAACCAGGCTGCCCATTCATTCCACACTGGCCCTTTCAAAGAGCAAAGCAGTTAGAACTATTCCAATCCCACCCCCCAAAACTCGTGAAGATCCTTTTGTCTAACTTCCTCAGAAAGGCTACGATGGAACTGACGTTCTAACACTAGCCCCAGAGTCTGCAACCAGCTGCTCAGGAGCTCCTTGGCCACCATTTCCAACTGGGTAACATTCACCTCAAAAAGGTCAAGTGTGTTCAAATTAAAGCCATCAGTTAGACAAAACGGCCCCATCACTGACTTCATAAAACTCAGCATATGTAGATAATGAGGACATATAAATTCACAGCGTGCCATTCTGCCCCATTGCACCTGCTCTCCATCACTAGAGAAGATTATGACTCTTCTGAATGTAACGTCAACTCCATGTGCTCACCTACGCTGCCAATAACTATTCACTTCCCTGTCAGACGACCTATGCATGTCAACCTTAAAAATATTCAAGGACTCTGCATCCAGCACCTTTTCAGTGATAGAGGGAATTCCGAAGACTCACGTGCTTCAAAAAAAAATTCACCTCATCTCAGTTTTAAATGGGTGACCCCTGATTTGTAAACATCCTCTGATTCTTGAATCCCTCACAAGAGGATTCCTTTTCACATCCACCTGGTTAAGTCCCTCTGGATCTTAATGACGTTTCAATCAAGTTACGTTGTGTTCTTTTAAACTGCAGCAAACATAAGCATAGCCTGTCCAACTCTTCCTCATGTGACAACCCCTCATTCCCTTTGTTAGTCTAATAAATCTTTTTTAAAACTGCTTAAATAAATTGTGACCAATACTGTGCACTGTATTCCAGATGTGGTCTCAAGTATCCTGTGTAACTGAAACATAATCTTTCTTTTTCTATTTAATTCCCCTCACAATAAATGAGAACAGTTTATCAGCTTTCCTAATTACTTGCTGTGTCTGCATGTGATTGTTTAACTTCCTGCATCCCAGAACTCCAAACTCTTTCACGAGTTAGATAAATATGCTTAGTTTCCCTCCACCTCAAAAGGGACAATTGCAATATTTTCCAACATTATACTGCACTGGCTAGGTTTTCATCCACTTAGTGCATTTTTGATTGTAATATGGCTCCTTTCCAGTTCCAAAGAGAAGTAAGTTTGGACTTGTTTTTGTTTCTCTCTCTACAATTTCTGCCAGACCTGCTGAGTTCCTCCAGCACTTTCTATTTTTATTTCAGATGACAAGACCATTAATATTTTGTGGGGAGGCACAGTGGCTCAGTAGTTAGCACTGCTGCCTGACAGCCCCACGGAGTCGGGTTTGATTCCACCCTTCCATCCCTGCGACTGTCTGTGGAGTTTGCATGTTCTCCCTGTGTCTGCATGGCTTTCCTCCCACAATCTAAAGATGTGCAGGCTAGCTGAATTAGCCACAGGAAATGTAGGGTTACAGGGATACGGTAAACGGGGTGTTGGGCCAGGGTGGGATGTTCATCGGAGGGTCAATGTGGACTCAGTGGGCCGAATAGCCTGCTTCCACACTGTAGGGATTCTGTTCTGTGAAAATCCATAAGAATTAGGAACAGGAGCAAGTCACTCGGCCCCTCAAGCTTGCACCACCATTCCCTAGGATCACGGCTGATTCAACATTCTTCACATCCACTTTCCCCAGAACCCTTGATTCTCCTTCTGATCAAAAATCTGTCTCAACCTCGATCATATGTAAGAACTCTGCTCCCACAGCTCCCTGTGAAAAGGAGTTCCAAAGACTCCCAAAACCTCCAGAAGAAATTCCTCATCTCGGTGTTAAATTGGCCCCACTTTATTCTGAGACTAAGCCCTCTGGTCTTCCACTCTCCTGTGGGGGGAAACGTCCTTTCAGCATTTACCCTGTCAAGCCCCTTAGGAATCCAAATGATTCCACAAGGTCACCTCTCATTCTTCTAAACTCCAGTGAGTAGAGTCCCAAGCTGTTTAACCTTTGCTCATAAGACAATCCCTCCATACCAGGGATCATCCTAATGAACCTTCTCCTGCATCCGCTGCACTTCTATTATATCCTTTTAGAATCGTACAATCCCTACAGTGTGGAAACAGGCCCTCTGGCCCAACATGTCCACACTGACCCTCAAAGCATCCCACCCAGACCCATCCCCCTAATCTACACATCCCTGAACACTACAGGCACTTTAGCACGGCCAATCCACCTAACTGTGGATTGTGGGAGGAAACCGGAGCACCTGGAGGAAACCCACATAGACACGGGGAGAATGTGCACACAGAGAGTTACCCAAGGGTGGAGTCGAACCCGGGTCCCTGGCGCTGTGAGGCAGCAATGCTAACTACTGAGCCACCGTAGCCTCCTTATTACTTCTATGAATTAGGAACAAGCATTTTCAAAAACAAAACTAAAAAAATGATGAATCATATTAATTCAGAGGGGAAAAGATAATGTAATTTTGCATATGAAAATTTTTAAAAACCCTTGTATTCCTTCAACTGTCTTGTGGTAAATGGACTTTCTAAGATGTGTAGAGTTAAGGCAATTGTTGGGACTTTGGTTATTCATGAGAACGATATTCAGAATGATTTATCACCTCAACTATTATATTTTAGGAATATGGTTGTAATTATAAAATGCCTGTGGAATTCTCTGTCACAGAAAGCCACTGAGGCCAAAACACTGATGTTTTCAAGAACAAAATGGATGTAGTTCTGGCATATCAAAGGATATGGAATGAAAGCGGGAACAGGGGACTGAGATGGATGAATATCCATGATCACACTGAAAGGGAGCAGCCTCAATGTCCAAATGGCCTACTCCTGTTCTCATTTTCTATGTTAAAATTGATTCATCAAACTAAAGACAATATCCACAACTGTGATGTAACTGTACTACTCAAACAGATTTATGTAGACTAAATTGCAGTTTCTATTTGCATAAAGAATTGTTTGAAACCATGAAGTGCAGATAATCAGCCATTTATTCCCAGAAAATGTTATCGGGGTGGGGATGATCAGATCAGCCATGATCTTCCCGAGTGACAGAACTGGCCCGAGGGGCCAAGTGGCCTACTCCTACTCCTGATTCATATGTTCTTAGACCCCACAGATCTCTTAACAGCACCACCAAGATTCTGGAGTCCTCTCGGTGTTACGTTCCGACAGTCCAGTGCTCCCTCAAAAAGACGGTCGCTGTTTATTATCTGGGGTGTTTGTTAGACGTTGGTTGGTTTTTTTTATTTATTTGTGAAATGTGGGGGGTCACTGGCTGGGCCCAGCATTTCTTGCCCATCCCTAGGTGCCCCTTGAGAAGGTGGGGGTGAGCTTCCCTCTTGAACCACTGCAGTCCATGTGCTGTAGGTTGACCCACAATGCCCTTAGGGAGGGAATTCCAGGATTTTGATCCAGTGACACGGAAGGAACGGCGATATATTTCCAAGTCAGGTTGGTGAGTGGCTTGGAGGTGGTGGTGTTACTATGTATCTGCTGCCCTTGTCCTTCTGGATGGAAGTGGCCGCGGGTTTGGAAGGTGCTACCTGAGGATCTTTGGTGAATTTCTGCAGTGCATCTTGTAGATGGTACACACTGCTGCTACTGAGTGTCAATGGTAGAAGGAGTGGATGCTTGTGGATGTGGTGCCAATCAAGTGGGCTGCTTTGTCCTGGATGGTGTCAAGCTTCCTGAGTGTTGTTGGAGCTGCACCCATCCAGGCAAGTGGGGAGTATTCCATCACACTCCTGCCTTGTGCCTTGTAGATGGTGGAAAGGCTTCAGTGAGTCAGGAGGTGAGTTACTCGCCACAGTATTCCTAGCCACCGTGTTTATGTGGTGAGTCCAGTTGAGTTTCTGGTCAATGATAACCCCCAGGATGCTGATAGTGGGTGATTCAGTGACGGTAACACCATTGAATGTCAAGGGGTGGTGGTTAGATTGTCTCTTATTGGTGATGGTCATAGCCTGGCATTTGTGTGGCACGAATGTTACTTGCCACTTGTCAGCCTAAAGAGACAGTGAGAACTGCTGATGCTGGAGTCAGAGATAACACAGCGTGGAGCTGAAGGTGCACAGCAGGCCAGGCACCATTACAGGAGCAGGAAAATTGGTGTTTCGGGTCAGGACCCTTCTTCAGAAAGGGTCAGCCCAAGCCTGGATATTGTCCAGATCTTGTTGCACGTGAACACGGACTGTTTCAGTATCTGAGGAGTCACGAATGGAGCTGAACATTGTGTAATCATCAGCAAACATCCCCACTTCTGACGTTATGGTGGAGGGAAGGTCATTGATGAAGCAGCTGAAAATGCTTGAGCTTAGGACAATATGCTGAGGAACTCCTGCAGAGATGTCATGGAGCTGAGATGATTGACCTCCAACAACGACGACCATCTGCCTACGTGCCAGGTATGACTCCAACCACTGGAGAGTTTGCCTCCGATGCCCATTGATTCCAGTTTTGCTCTGACTTCTTGATGCCACACTCGGTTGAATGCAGCCTTGATATCAAGGGCTGTTGCTCTCACTTCACCTCTGGAATTTTGCCCATGTTTGAACCAAGGCTGTAATGAGGTCAGAAGCTGACTGACCCTGGCAGAACCCAAACTGAGCATCATTGAGCAGGTGCTGCTTGATAGCACTGTTGATGACACCTTCCATCACTTTACTGATGATCGAGAGGAGACTGATGGGGCAGTAATTGGCCGGGTTGGATTTATCCTGCTTTTTGTGTACAGGACATACCTGGGCAATTTTCCACATTGTCTGGTGGATCCCAGTGTTGTAACTGTACTGGAACAGCTTGGCTAGGGGAGCGGCAAGTTCTGGAGCACAAGTCTTCAGTACTTTTAATGGAATGTTATCAGGGCTGGTAGCCTTTGCAGTATGTAGGTGACTGAAAGCTCTGTTGGCTGGAGAGCTGGTTTGTAAAGCAGAGGGATGCCAATGGTATGGGAACATTTCCCACACTGGCTGAGGTTACCATGAAGGACTCTCCTTCTCAACCTCTACCCTCACCTCAAGTTAAACTTTCATGGCTATCTTCTCCAATGAGAGGGTAGCCCTACGGTCCTCTGGGACTATGTTGACTTTAACTAAGTGGCTGCTAATGCTATCTGTATCCACAAGTGTCTTCTGCAAACAGAACAGGATACTGGAGATATTTGAGTTTTAGATGAGTTGCTGGTTCAGGATTTGCTCGGTTTATGTTTACGGTCAGGCTCTGATGTGCACTTTGCCTTTGAAGGAGGTTCTGGGATGTTCGTGCTGGATTAGGGTCAGCTCTGTCTATGAATTGCTGACGATTTGATCTTCACCAGACAAACCAAGGTAGGGAGCTGAAATCTGGCTGATATTTTCCTCGACTAACCCAAGTGAGCTGACCCCTTAGGAGCCACTTTGTCCGCTACTAGTGAGTGTTTTCCAACTCAGAGTCTATTGGAGCTCTACCTCTTGTGTCCCACACTGAAACGGGGGGGGGGGCGGCGGCCGCTGAAGTCAGCTGAGATCAAAGTCCGACCAACGACACCAATACTAATCAACACAAGTGACAATCACAGGAGGACAGGAAACATCTTCCAAAGTTTCCAGTTTTGCACATCTGGCTAAACCTAACATAAAGGACAACACAGGGGCTGCAAAACATTCTGATGCTATGCCAAAGTAAACAATTTCAATCAAACCCTCCCACTCCCTACAGCTGTTAGTAATAGGGAATGGTGCCTTCATACAGGGCAAGACCAAATCCCAGGATATGTAGACCAGTCTGCTCAACACAGGAGGAGGAGCAGAATCCTTCCTCACAGACAGAACAGAAAAGCATCTCAAAAGTAAAAGGTCTAAACAGCAAGGATTCCAAAATGGTAGTCCACACTTGACCAACTCAACTGAACTTTTGTTCTATTCTTTTATGGGATATGGGCATCATTGACTGGGCCAGCATTTATTGTCCATCCCTAAGTACCCCTTCAACTGGGTAGCTCTCTAGGCCATACCATGGAAGGATGGCAGCTTTCCTTCCCTGAAGGACACTGGTCAACCAAGTTGGTTTTTAATAACAATTCGTGATGGTTTCATGGTCAGTGTTACTGAGACCAGCTTTCAAATAGCGATTTTTTTTTTTTTAAAATAGCTGAATTCAAATTGCACCAACTCCCACATTGCAATTTGTACCCATGTCCGGTGAATTAGCCTGGGCCTCTGCATTACCAGTTTTCCAAGATTGCATACATTCTAGAAAGAATGCATCAGAAAATAGCAATAATTTGCTGACGGATAAATTTCTGGATTGTGTACAAGATGAATTTTTTTTAAGACCACCAAATAGCGAACAGGCTATTCTAGATTTGATGTTATTCAATGAGAGGGATGAATCAATCATCTTGTGAGAAGCCTGTACAAATAATCCTGAAGCCACATTTCACTTTGTATAATGCACAAATTTGGAAATATTGCATTTGGTCCCTACCTTCAAATTGCTGATCTACATTATGAACAGCTGGGGCCCAAGTATTAATCCCTGTGGTACCTCAAATGAGATCAATGTCTCTCAATGTGAGAATGGCCCATTTATTGTTATTCTCCTTTTTTCTGTTAGCCGATCATTAATCAATTACATTATCTCCTATCCCACGTGCTTTAATTTTTCTAACTTGCCTCCTATGGAGGATGTCATCAAAAGCCTTCTGAAAATTTAAGTATACTTTGTCCATTGAAACTCCTTTATCAAATTTGTTAGTTGTATCTTCAAAAACTCCCAAGTTCATCAACAGAGGGTGGTGGTAGATGGTTGCTTTTTGGACTGGAGGCCTGCAACCAGCGGTGTGCCACAAGGATCAGCGCTGGGTCCAATGCTTTTCATCATTTGTATAAGTGATTTGGATGTAAATATAGGAGGTATGGTTAGTAAGTTTCCAGATGACACCAAAATAGGTGATATAGTGGACAGTGAAGAAGATTATCTCAGAAATCAACAGGACCTTGATCAGTTAGGACAATGGGCCAAGGAGTGGCAGATGGAGTTTAATTTAGTTAAATGTAAGGTGTTGCATTTTGGAAAAGCAAATCAGGTCAGGACTTGTACACTTAATGGTAGGACCATGGGGAGTGTTGCCAAACAAAGAGACCAAGAGGTGCAGGTGCATAGTTCCTTAAAAGAGGAGTTGGAGGTACACAAAGTGGTGAAGGCAGCATTTAGCACGTTTGGCTTCGTTGGTCAGAACATTGAGTATCGGAGTTGGGACATCGTGTTGTGGCTGTACAGGACATCGTTAGACCACTTTTAGAATACTGCATTCAATTCTGGTTGCCCTTCTATAAGAAAGATGTTGTTAAACTTGAGAGTGTGCAGAAAAGATTTACAAGGATGTTGTCAGGGCTGGAGGGCTTGAGTTAGAGGGAGAGGCTGAATAGGCTGAGGCTTTTTTCCCCTCTGGAGCAGAGGCTGAGGGGTGACCTTATAGAGGTTTATAAAATCATGAGGGGCATAGATAGGGTAAATAGCCAAGGTCTTTTTCCCAGGGTAGGGGAGCTCAAAACTAGAGGCCATAGGTTTAAGGTGAGAGGGGAAAGATTTAAAAATAGGACCAGAGGAGTAACTTTTTCATGCAGAGGGTGGTGCATGTATGGAACAAGCTAACAGAGAAACTGGCAGAGGTGGGTACAATTACAACATTTAAAAGTTATCTGGATGGGTATATGAATAGGAAGCATTTAGAAGGATATGGGCCAAATGTTGGCAAATGGGACTAGGTCAGATTGAGATGTCTAGTGAGGGCAGGCCGATTGGACCAAAGGGTCTGTCTCCGTGCTACATGACGATTACTAAAAATGATTTCCATTCTGAAATCTATTCCATGTCCAATCAGACCGTTATTAATCAGATGTCAGTTTATCCTTTAAAATATACTCTAGTATTTTCCCTACTTCTGATATAAGGTCAACAGGTTTGTAGTTCCCCGTTTTCTCTCTCGCTCCTTTCTTAAATAATGGGATGACACTTGCTACCTTCTGATCTTCAGGAATCACTCAGGAATCTGTAGAACTTTGGAAGATAACCACCAATGCATTAACTCTCTCTACAACCAGCTCCTTCAACATCCTGGGATAGAGATTGAGTAAGGTGAGTGGGTATGGACATGGCAGATGCAGTATAATGTGGATAACTGTTAATTTGTCCACTTTGGTACAAAACAAAGAATGGCAGAATATTAGTTAATGGTGACTGATTGGGAAATGTTGATGTACAAAGGGAGTTGGGGGTCCTTGCACAGTAGTCATTGAAAACAACCACATAGGCATAGCAAGCAATTAGGAAGGCAAAGGGAGGGTGGCCTTCATTGCAAGAATGTTTGAGCATGAAGTTATGCACTTTGGCAGGAAGAACAGAGGAGCTGAATCTTATTTACATTGAGAAAAACTGCAGAAAGCTGCAGCAAAGAGAAATTTAGAAGCCTTTGTCCACGAGTAATAAAAGCTAGGATCCTAATTCATCGGGTAATAGGGAAGGCAAATGGAATATTGGTCTTTACTTCAAAGGGAGGTTTTGCTAAAACTATGCAAGGCACTAGTCAGATCTCAGTTGGAATACTGTGAACAGTTTTGGTCCCCTTATCCAAGGAAAGATAGAGTGGCATTGGAGACAGTCCAGAGAAGGTTCCAGGTAGTGGGAATGGAGACACTATCTTATGAGGAGAGGTTGGGCTGTGCTCATTGGAGTTTAGAAGAATAAACCAGTCAAGATTCTTAGGGGAATTGACAGGGTACATTTGGAAAGGTTAGTTACCCTTATGGGAGAGTTTAGGATCAGAGGGCATCATCTCAGAATTGGAGGTCACATACTTAAGGCAGAGATGAGGAGGAATTTCCTCACTCAGACTGTAGAGAATCTGTGAAATTCTTTACCACAGAAGGACATGAGGCAAAATCACTGAATAAATTTTAGAAAGAAATAGGTACATTTCTAGAGGCTAAAGGTTTCAACATGGGATTGCTGGTCTATTCTTGCTCTGGTTTTCTATGTGATTCCTCTATTCGAGAAATAAGGGATGCAGGAAGCTGAAGCTGCAAGTCAGTTAGTTTAATATCTATCTTTGGAATTTGCTAGAATGATTTATAAACAAGGTAACAGCAAGGGACCTAGAGTCATACAGCATGGCAACAGACCCTTCAGTCCAAAACGTTCATGCTGACCAGGTATCCCAAACTAAACTAGTTCCATTTGCCTGCATTTGGCCCATATCCCTCTAAATCTTTCCTATTCCTGTACCTGTCCAAATGGCTTTTTAATGTTGCAATTGTACCCGCCTCTACCATTTCCTCTGGCAGTTAGTTCCATACATGCAGCACTCTGTGCAAAAACTTGCCCCTCAGATCCCTTTTAAATCTTTCCCCTCTCACCTTAAACCTATGCCCTCTAGTTTTGGACTCCCCAACCCTTGGAAAAAGACCTTGGCTTTTCACCTTATCTATGCCCCTCATGCTTTTAATGAACATCTATGAAGGCACCCCTCAGCCTCTAACACTCCAGGGAAAGAAGTCCCAGCCTATCCAACAACAAAAACAGAAGTTGCTGGAGAAGCTCAGCAGGTCCGGCAGCATCTGCGAAGGGAAAAACAGAGTTAACGTTTCGGGTCCAGTGACCCTTCCTCAGCCTATTCAGCATCTTCTTAGAGCTCAAATCCTGGCAACATCCTCGTAAATCTTTCCCGAACCCTCTCTAGTTTATCCTTCCTATAGCTGGGTGCCTGGGACTGTATACAATACTCCAAAAGTGGCCTCACCAACATCCTGTACAACTGCAACATGACGTTCCGACAACTATACGCAACAGTCCGAGCAATGAAGGCAAGCTTAACCACCCTGTCTGTCATGTAACATTTAAAAAATCATGTATCTGAATTCCTAGGTCTCTCTGTTCGATAACAATACCCAGGGCCCTACCATTAAATATACAAGTCCTGCCCCTGTTTGTTTTACAATAATGCAATTATTACAATAATTACAATAATACAATAATAATTTTACAATATTTATCCAAATTAAACTTCATCTGCCACTCCTCAGCCCATTGACCCAAGTGATCAAGATCCCTTTGTAATCTTAGATAACCTTCTTCACTGTACACTATACTCCCAATTTTGGTGTCATCTGCAAACTATGCTTCTTAAATTCTCATCCAAATCGTTTTTACAAATGTCAAAAAACAATGGACCCAGTACCAAGCCCTGAGAAACACCACTGACCACAGCTAGCACCAATCTGGTAGGGATAACGTATTGGTATGGATATGGAAGATTAGCTGGAGAGCAGGGAGCAGAGAGTAGGTATAAAAAACACTTTTTTCAGGTTGGCGAGATGCAACAAGTGGTATGCCATGGGGATGGGAGCTGGGACCTCAACAGTTTACATTTTACATAAATGACTGTGATGAAGGGATGGAACGTGTGGTACTCTTATATCACTCACTGCTGAGTGTCGCTGGCTGCCCAGCATTTACTGCCTATCCCCTGCAGCCCTTGATCTGAGTGGCTTGCTAGGCTATTTCAGAGGGCAGTAGAGAGTCAGCCAAATTCCTTTGGGTCTGAAGTCACATATAGGACAGACCAGGTGAGAATGGCTGACTTCCTTCCCTGAAGGGCGTTAGTGAGCCAGATGCGTTTTACCAACAATTTGTTATAACACGTGTTACACTAAGCCTATCATTTCCTGGTTCATCCTTGGGTGACTCCAGGATGATGTTGAGTCTTCAAGTTTTGTTTGCAAAGTCCTGCATAGTCTCAATGAACCCCTCCACCCCCCACTTCCCCACTGGCCCCCGTCTCTCTCCCACAGTCACACATCTCTCTAAGATCTCTGCATTCCTCCCCTCGTAGCCTCGATGGCATCCCAGTTATAATTAATCCACCATAGCTGGTGACATCTTCAGCCATCTGTGCCTGGAATTCCCAAACTCTGAAAATCCGATGTACATGTCTTTCTCCACCTTTACAATGCTCCTTAAAAACCTACTTTGACCAAGTATCTTGTGAATGGCACAATATTAAATTTCATCTGATCATGCTCTAGTGATGTGCCGTGGGAATGTTTAACTATGTTAAAGATGCCATATTAATGCAAGTTTTGTTGCAAAGGCACACCTTTTAAAGGGTCAACTTGTTGCATACAACTGGACAGGGACACACTCTGGCTAAGGTCAGCAGGTTTCCTTCCCTAAAGTGGTGAACAAGTTGGGTCTTTTGAACAATCAACAGCCTCATAAATTTAAGTTTACCGAAGGGAGACATTTTGTCAAGGCTTTTCATCTTGCACTCATCAGGACAATTTCCAAGAATACTAATTCAAGGGGAAAAGCAACATTTACAATACACAGAAGGAGGGACATGTAAGCTTGGTAAGTGGACTCTGATTGGTACAGTGAATGCTCCAATTATGGTTGACAGTTTGGCTGTTAACTGTCAGTCAATTAATTGGTGCATTCTCCATAGTAACCCCACTACCAATATATCAGCATTCTCCTCTCAGCAACTACCTTCTGCACGGGGGATGGTCTCAGAAACATCCATCTTCTTAACTGTGGATTCCCCACTATCGTGGTTGACATGGTCCTGAACCATGTTTGACACATCCCCACAACTCTGCCCTCACCCCTTCCCTCCCATAACAACGATAGGGTCCCACACTAAACAAAATAAAAAGCCAAAAGAATGGCAGATGCTGGAAATCAGCAATAAAAACAGAAACTTTTGAATAAACTCAGCAGATCTGGCAGCATCAGTGGAAATAAAGCAGAGTTAACATTTCGTGTCTGGAGACCCTTCTTCAGAATTGGTCCCCCCCGTCCTCACTTACCACCCATCAGCCTCCCCATCCAAAGGATCATTAGCCCCATTTCTGCCACTTCCAGCAGGATCCCACCACCTGGCACACATTCCTCTCCCCTCCCCTCCCATGTTAGCATTCTGTAGGGGCTGTTCCCTGTGGGACTAGAGCTCAACATCAGGATCTTTAACTTTAGAGCCTGATTCCAGCTGTCCATTTTTTTTTAAACCCATCCCCACACCCAATCCTGTTATGAGATAACAAGGTATAGAGCTGGATGAACACAGCAGGCCAAGCAGCATCATAGGTGCAGGAAAGTTTGACGTTTCCGGCCTAGACCCTTCATCAGTTACCCTCCTCCCTCCAGACCAACCTCATTTTCTGATGAAGGGTCTAGGCTCGAAACGTCAAGCTTTCCTGCTTGGCCTGCTGTGTTCATCCAGCTCTACACCTTGTTATCTCGGATTCTCCAGCATCTGCAGTACCTTTTATCTCTGATACAATTCCGTTATGATGTGGGTTGCTGGTGGCACCGCTATTACACTATGTGGGTTGCTTTCAGTACAGCTCACCCATTCTCTCCTACTGTTAGCTCTTAATTTCTTTCATTCAGCTTTTCTTCTGTCCTGGCCTGCTATCCATTATCTCCTTGATTAACACCCCTTCTATCTTTTTCTCTCCCTTATCTTCAGCATAAATGCCACTTTTTCCTAGTTGCTAATAGCTCTGATGAAACGTCACTGGACTGGAGATGTTATCTCTGCTTTCTACCCACAGATGCTGCCAGACCTGCTGAGTTTCACCAACAATTTCTGCTTTTGTATAAACGTCGTGTGTTTCCCTTGAATGGGTATTGGCAAATTGTCCTGACGAGTACAAAATGAAACGTCTTGACTGCATTTATATCAGCCAATAAAGTCATAACTTGTATTTGTGACCATACATCCTAAACATCTCACACGGAGATTATTTAAATGTTCCCGGACAACAGCCCCTCCCAGTCGCAATGCTCCTGCCCAGGGCTTTAATGGTGATCGCTCCCGGTTTCATTTCCCTAGACACTGGGCTCGGATACAGCTCTCTCCCCGGTTGCACTGCCCCTTGCCCCGGGCTCGGATACAGCTCTCTCCCCGGTTGCAGTG
>JAHRHZ010000133.1:81383311-81396859 GCA_024137785.1 Ginglymostoma cirratum
GCAATGCCCCGGGCTCGGTTACAGCTCTCTCCCCGGTTGCAATGCCCGAGGCTCGGTTACAGCTCTCTCCCCGGTTGCAATGCCCCGGGCTCGATTACAGCCCTTACCCTGTCCCGCTGTGGACACCTCTCCTGCTTTGGAAACCGGCCTCGATGCCCTCTCCCCGGTTACCGCTGCAGCCTTGGCTCGAGACAGGGCCTGAATCAAATTCACAGGAAATGAGCAGCTCAATCTCCTCCTCAAAAGGGAAATGTACTGTCCCGTCCCAACCCAACAGGGCTGCTACTGCCTCCCTCCCATCTGAGACACGTCCAGCGCAGAAAGAAGCCATTCAGCCCATTGCCCCATGTGATAGCTTCTCCCCGGAGCCCTGCAGTTTTGCAGATATTCACTCGATTGCCTATTGATTGTCAGCTCCCATCCGCCTTCATACATTTTCCTTTTACTATTGCAATATTTACACAGTTCCTCCTTGAGGGAGAGTATTGGGACTGCAATTGTTGACTATTTATATTGACGATTTAGACTTGAGGACCAAGTGTGGTGTGTCGAGCAAAGTGTGCAGATGACACACAAAATCTGCAGAGGCATATAGATAGGCTAAGTGAGTGGACATGGTTCTGGTGTATGGAATGCAATGTTTGCAAATGTGATGTAATCCATTTTGGTAGGAATAACAGCAAAATGGACTATTTTAATGGTGAAAAATTATGCAGAGGGACCTGGGTGTCCTTGTGCATGAATCACAAAAACTCGGTTTGCAGATGCAGCAGGTTATTAAGCAGGCAAATAGAGTATTGTCCTTTGTTGCTACAGAGATGTGGAGTTTTAAAAACAGGGAGGTTATGCTGCAGCTGTATTGGTTGCTGGTGAGGCCACATCTGAAGTACTGCTTACAGTCTTGGTCTCCTTACTTGAGAAAGAATGTACTGGCACCGGAGGGGCTGCACAGAAGGTTCACTAGGTTGATTCCAGAGTTGACAGCGTTGGCTTATGAGGAGAGATTGTGTCGATTCAGACTATACTCATTGGAATTTAGAAGAATTGGGAGGGGGGGTGTGGGTGTTCTTATAGAAACATGTAAAATAATGAAGGGAATAGAAAGGATAGAAGCAGGGAGGTTGTTTCCACTGGAGGGTGAAACTAGAATTAGGGGGCGTAGCCTCAAAATAAGGGGGAGCAGATTTAGGACTGAGTTGAGGAGAAACGTCTTCACTCAGAGGGTTGTGAATCTGTCGAATTCCCTTCCCAGTGAAGCATTTAAGTCTACCTTGTTGAATGTTTTAAGGCAAAGATAGATAGATAGAAAGTGATTAAGCGTTATGGTGAGAGAGTGGGTAAGTGGAGCTGAGTCCACGGAATGATCAGCAATGATCTTGTTGAATGGTGGAGCAGGCTCGAGGGTCCAGATGGTCTACTCCTGCTCCTATTTCATACGTTCTTACAAACATTTTTCAGTCCTGTACACGCTAACAATGTTTGGACTAGTGAATATCAGGAGAAGCTGTTTCCACTGCTGGAAGGGTTAGTATCCAGGTGTTTGGTAGTAATTGCCAGATTGAGCACTGGGTAGATTTAGATGAATGTGAGCTGATCTTATCCCTGATATAACAAGGTGTTGAGCTGGATGAACACAGCAGGCCAAGCAGCATCAGAGGAGCAGGAAGGCTGACATTTCGGGCCTAGACCCTTCTTCAGAAAGTTTAAGAATGTGAAGTTAGCCTGTTAAGACAGAGGTGAGGAGGTACCTTTTCTCTCAGAGGATCATTTAACTGTGGAATTCTCTTCTTCAGAAGATGATGGAAGCTGGCTGATTGAATTTATTCAAAGCTGAGTTTGATTATATTTTTGATAGATAGGGGAGTTGAGGGTTTTGAAGATAGAGAGTAAAGTGTAGAGACTCCAACCAAAGCAGCCCTGACCTTATTGAAGGTGGAGCAAGCTGTAGGGTTGAATGACCTACTTCTGCTCCAACATCCCGTGCAGGAGGCCATTCAGCTCTTTAAGTTTGTTCTGTCATTCACTTAGATAGAAGCTAATCTATACCATGACTATACTCCACACCCTTCCTCAACAAGAATCTGTTGATCTCAATCTTAAAAACTCCAATTAATCTGCCAACCTTATGGGGAGCGAGTTCCCAATTTTGTGACTGTGTATGCAGCAGTACGTCCTGATTTTGCTCCAATTCTGGATGTTCTCATCAGAGGAAATAGTGTCTCTGCGTCTACTGAATCAAATCCTATTATCATTTTAAATAAACCCCCACTCGGCTTCCTAAAGTCAAAGGGCCGCCAGCCAAATTAAATCATTCCCTTAGCTTACATTCAGCTTCCCTTTTAACAACTGCTGATATTTAAAGTCCCCTTCATCCAGTGCGTAAAAGTATTTGTTTCAAAGGTCTGCTATTTTCTTATTATTCGTTACAGTTCGTTGCAGATTATTAGATCAACCACAGTATCATCGAATGGTGGAGCAGACTCGACGGGCCAAATGGCCGACTTCTGCTCCTATGTCTTATGGTTTACATCAGCCCTTTAACAGACTTGCTATGTCAGTCTCTCAAAAACTTGGGTTATCCAGTTAGGATAAGGGTGCCCCGATATATGAATCATGTAAAGTTAGTATGCAGGTACAGCAAGTGATTAGGAAGACAACTGGAATGTTTTATTGCAAGGGGAATGGAGAACATGAGTAATGAAGTTTTCCTACAACTGTACAGGAATTGCTTGCACCCAGCATCCACAGTGTTCTGTTTTATTGTCGAAGTCACTGCTGCTTCTTTTTCAGGAATGCTGCCCTTAGAAATGTTCACCTTCATCGTTTTCTATTTCCCTTCTGGTTAACGTGTTTAGCTTTCTCAGCCACATCTCCTTCCTCATGGACTGTCTCCTGCTTGGATGTACCCCACGTGGGGGTTCCATCCTTTGTGATTTAAGATCCCCACAATCACAGGGACATATCTCCGTGATATTCACATGCTCCTTGGACTGCTGTTCTTGCTGCATTCTGAGATCTCCCACCTGCACGCTGTCAACCTAAATTGCTCTCCATCAGCACTGCCTCACGCTGCCTCAAAGCTGCCGCAGTCCCCAGTTCCATTTCATTCTTCATCTCATCGGATATTTTAACAAGAAACTTGTTCTCTTCCTTTCAGAAACTCCAAAAACTCTCAGGTAATCATTCCCCTCTGAATTATTCTTGATTGATTGATTGTCACATGTACCGAAGTACAGTGAAAAGCTTTAGATCACAGCAAGCAAAGGATGTACAGATCAAAAAGACTTAGAGGCATACAGGTTACATTATTTGAGGCGAGAGTCCGTTCAACAGTCTAATAACGGCCAGGAAGAAGCTGTTCCTGAACCTGCTTGTGTGTGTATTCGGGTTTCTGTATCTTCTGCCTGATGAAAGAGGTTGGAGAAGATCATTACCGGGGTGTGATGGGTCTTTGATGATGTTAGCTGCCTTTCCACAGCAGCGAACCGTGTAAATGGAATCCATGGATGGAAGGTTGGCTTCTGTGATGGTCTGGGCTATGCACACCACCTTCTGTAGTTTCTTCTTCCCCTCCCCTTTGCTCTAACTCCATCCTTTCATCCAATCTGTTCCTTGCTGTATGTAGATCTGACCTACTGTTTGTGGAATGATGTGTGCTCAGTAAAGTTTTAGAACATAGAACATAGAACAATACAGCGCAGAACAGGCCCTTCGGCCCTCGATGTTGCACCGCCCTGTGAACTAATCTAAGCCCATCCCCCTCCACTATCCCATCATCATCCATATGCTTATCCAAGGACTGTTTAAATGCCCCTAATGTGGCTGAGTTAACTACATTGGCAGGCAGGGCATTCCACGCCTTTACCACTCTCTGAGCAAAGAACCTGCCTCTGACATCTGTCTTAAATCTATCACCCCTCAATTTGCAGCTATGCCCCCTCGTACTAACCGACGTCATCATCCTAGGAAAAAGACTCTCACTGTCCACCCTATCTAATCCTCTGATCATTTTGTAGGTCTCTATTAAATCCCCTCTTAGCCTTCTTCTCTTCAATGAGAACAGACCCAAGTCCCTCAGTCTTTCCTCATAAGACCTTCGCTCCAGACCAGGCAACATCCTGGTAAATCTCCTCTGCACCTTTTCCAATGCTTCCACATCCTTCCTGTAATGGGGTGACCAGAATGTACACAATATTCCAAGTGAGGCCGCACTAGCGTTTTGTACAGTTGCAGCATGACATCACGGCTCCGGAACTCAATCCCTCTACCAATGAAACCTAACACACCGTATGCCTTCTTAACAGCACTATCAACCTGGGTGGCAACTTTCAGGGATCTATGTACCTGGACACCAAGATCCCTCTGCACATCCACACTACCAAGAATCTTTCCATTGACCCAGTATTCTGCCTTCCTATTATTCTTCCCAAAGTGCATCACCTCACATTTATCTGCATTGAACTCCATTTGCCACCTTTCAGCCCAATTCTGCAGTTTATCCAAGTCTCCCTGCAACCTGCAACATTCTTCCACACTGTCCACCACTCCACCGACTTTAGTGTCATCTGCAAACTTACTAACCCATCCATCTATGTCTGTGTCCAAGTCATTTATAAAAATGACAAACAGCAGTGGTCCCAAAACAGATCCTTGTGGCACACCACTAGTAACCGGACTCCAGGCTGAATATTTTCCATCAACCACCACTCTTTGGCTTCTTTCAGAAAGCCAGTTTCTAATCCAAACTGCTAAATCTCCCTCAATCCCATGCCTCCGCATTTTCTCCAATAGCCTACCATGTGGAACCTTATCAAAGGCTTTACTGAAGTCCATGTACACCACGTCAACTGCCCTACCCTCATCCACATGCTTGGTCACCTTCTCAAAAGACTCAATGAGGTTTGTGAGACATGACCTGCCCTTGACGAATCCATGTTGACTATCTCCAATCAAATTGTTGCTTGCTAGATGATTATAAATCCTATGTCTTATAATCCTTTCCAAAACTTTTCCTACAACAGATGTAAGGCTCACTGGTCTATAATTACCTGGGTTTTTATCCCTTCATGCCCCACCCTCAATGAATTTTGGGCATATCATGATGTTGACTTTTCTTCTGTCACCTTCACCTCAATGCCCATTTTCTTTGGACAAGAATCCTGTCCCCACTCCATGGATCCTTTCACATGTCCCCTCCTTAGCTCGCCCACAACCCCACACCGGGACCTCTTCCCTCTGGCCTTTTACCTGCCTTTGATTTCTTCATCCAGAACTGCTGACATGACACCTGAATTGCCCACTCAAACCTGTCTCCATCTGAACATACTGCACTCTTGTTCCCTTAGGTCCAGCCCTGACCTTGTTCTCAAACCTGCCAACAAGGGTTGAGCTGACCTCTGCCTGGCAGAGCTGAGTGCTAACTCCCAGACACTTTTCCCCATCTACCCCTGTGGATCATGACGTCACCTCAAGCTGTTGTTTCCAAGACTGTCACAGACCTTATCTCCTTTGGAAATCTTCCCTCATCATCCCCAGTTCCACATAGCATGCTTCTACCTCCTTCCCAAAATCCACCCACAGGACTGCCCATCTCGTCTGTTCCTATCTTCATTCTATTTTTTTCCCCTTGTTTGGTGTCTTCTCACTGACATCCTCTGATGCCCCACATCTGTTCAACAATTTTCGTCTTTCCTGGTCCCATTCACATCCCCTTCACTGTGGATTTTGCAATCCCTGTACCTCACTTCCCTCCCCTCCTGCAGATAATTATTTATTCCTTAAACAGAAGTCTCGTCCATTAGCTCTCTCCTTCACCCAGCCGAATTCATTCTGACTTTGAACAATCTTTTTCGCTGATTTGTCTTACTCCCACCATTAACATTCCAAATATAAGATGTGACCATGACTAACTTATGATCTTCCCTCCATCATATGGTCAGAAGTGGGGATGTTCGCTGATGACTGCACAATGTTTAACACCAATCGTGTTCACCATTGAATGTCAAAGTGTATTCTGTAGCTGATGTGAATTTGAGGCGGAGGTTATTGAGTATCTTCAAGACTGAGATTGACAGTGTTTTTTCTGACTGATCATGAAGCTGAGGGTTATGGGAACAAGCAGGAACGTGGAGTGGAGGCCAAAATCAGATCAGCTTTGAGATAACCTTCTATAACGACGAAGCAGCTCTTATTTCTCCTGCTCTGTCTTTCCATTAATATTTTTAGAACATAGAACATAGAACAGTACAGCACAATACAGGCCCTTTGGCCAACGATGTTGTGCCGACCTAATCCTAAGGTCTATCTGACCTAGACCCCTACCTTATGCTATCATCCAAATGCCTATCTAATAGCCACTTAAATGACCCTAATGAAGCCGACTCCACTACCCTCTTCGGCAATGCATTCCATGCCCCGACCACTCTCTGAGTAAAGAACCTACCTCTGACGGCTCCCCTATATCTACCTCCACTCACTTTAAAACTACGCCCCCTCATAATAGCTACCTCCACCCGAGGAAAAAGTCTCTGGCTGTCCACACTATCTATACCTCTGATCATTTTGTACACCTCTATCAAATCACCTCTCATCCTTCGTCGTTCTAAAGAGAAAAGCCCTAGCTCTCTCAACCTTTTCTTGTAAGCTCTTCCCTCCATTCCAGGCAACATCCTGGTAAATCTCCTCTGCACCTTTTCCAATGCCTCCACATCTTTCCTGTGATGAGGCGACCGGAACTGGACACAATTGTAATGAGGCGATTGTAATTTTTATAAAAGTTAATGCAAAGTTTTTGGCTTTTTTTCTTCATTCTTGGGACTCGGTGTTGCTGGCTGGGCCAGCGTTTATTGATTGGTTGATTTATAGTCAGCCTTTCCAAAATACAATGAAAAGCTTTGTTTATGAGCAGTACAGGCAGATCATAGTAGGCAATGATGTACAGATCAAAAAGACTTAGACAGAGGCATATAGGTTACATAGCACAGGGCGTGCACAAGGCAAGATCAACGTTAGCAAGATCAGCATTATTTGAAGCTAGAGAGTCCATTCATCAGTCTGATCACGGCCAGGAAGAAGCTGTTCCTGAACCTGCTGGTGCATGTGTTCAGGTTTCTGTATCTGCTGCCTGATGGAAGAGGTTGTAGGAGATCATTACCCCTCCCCAGTTGTCTTTGAGACGGTGGTGGTGAGCTGCCTTCTTGAACCACTGCAGTCCATGTGCTGTAGGTTAACTCACAATGCCATTAGGGAGGGAATTCCAGGATTCTGACCCAGCGACAGTGAAAGAATGGCGATTTCTTGCCAAGTCGGGATGGTGTGCAGCTTGGAGGGGTACATATGCAGTCTGTTTCCATGCTGTGTGACTCTATGACACTGTGTGAAGTAATTGAGGAGCAGGTTGTCATTAAGTTACATAAGCCCAATGGGAAGAATGGCCAGGACCAGGTTAATGAACACAGCAGGATCGATGTATTTCAATGCAATGAGTATAACGGGTAAGGCAGTTTAGAGTTTAGAGGCTGGATTAGTTCATGAGACTATGATGTTGTAGTCTTACAGAATCTTGGTTGAGAGAAGGGCGGACTAGAACACAATGGTTCAAGGTTTAGAAGTTTCAGGCGTGATAGAGAGGGGTGTAAAAGGGGTGGGGGAGTTGCATTACTGATTAAGGAGAATGTCACAGCTGAACTAAGAGAGGACACCTTGGTGGGCTCATCCAGTGAGGCCATATGCGTAGAACTTTGGAAATAAGAAAGGTGAAATCACTATAATGGGGTAAATACTTTAGGCCTTGCAGTAGGAGCAGGAGATATAACATATGTAGCAGATCATAGAAAAGTGTAAAAACAACAGGGATGTTGTAACAGGATGATTTTAACTTCCTCAATATCGACAGAGACTCGATTAGTACCAGGGGCTTGGAGAGGGCAGAATTTGTTGGTGCATCCAGAAGAGTTGGAAAAATGTTGATTGTCCAGCCAGGGAGGGGGCCATTGTAGACCTTGCATTGAAGTTTCTGTGAGAGGGCTTTTATGGAACAGAATAACAATTTATTGTTACATGTATTTTAACAAAAGATGTGGTGAAAAGTTTTATAAGTCGCCATATCATGGCGCCTAAATTAATGACCGACATCATAAGACATAGGAGCAGAAATTAGGTTATTCAGGCCATCGAGTCTGCTCTGCCATTCATTCATGGCTGATAAGTTCCTCAACCCCATTCTCCTGCTTTCTCCCTGTAACCCTTGATCTCCTTGACAATCAAGAACTCATCTATCTCCATCTTAAATGTACTCAATGACCTGGCCTCCACAGCCTTCTGTGGCAGTGAATTCCATAGATTCACCACTCTCTGGCTGAAGAAGTTTCTCCTTATCTCCATTCTAAAAGGTCTTCCCTTTACGTTAAGGTTGTGCCCTCGGGTCCTAGAGTCTCCTACCAATGGAAGCATTTTCCCAACATCCACTCTGTCCAGGCCGTTCAGTATTCTGTAAGTTTCAATTAGATCACCCCTCATCCTTCTGAACTCCAATGAGCATGGACCCAGAGTCCTCAAACGTTCCTCATGTGTTAAGCTTTCCATTCCTGGGACCATTGTCGTGAACCTCCTCTGAACCCGCTCCAGGGCCAGTACATCCTTCCTGAGATATGGGGCCCAAAAGTGCACACAATAAGAAGAAAAGAGACTAAAATTTCATCATAGCTCAAGTAACAACTTCTGGGTTCAGAGTACGCTGGAAAATCGGGCTGAAACTGCAGCGCAGGGTCATGCCAAGACGGCTATGTTGGGCCGAAACCCTCCCATCACGCTGGGATGAGACCTCCAAGCTGGGACCTGATCTTTGTGACAGGCTGCTGGAACACCCGGAAGCTGCTGAAGAAGACCTCCATTCCAGGACATGAATGCCACTCCAGGCTGAGACTGTCCCTCCTGGACAAGACCACCATCCTGCTGGACTGCCACCCCGGCACCAAGGCCTACACCGCTATTCCGAGCCCTTGGAGCCACCTCATTGCTGGGCTGGGGCTGGGAGAAGACATCTTCTGCTGAAGTCATTAAAAGAAGACAAGGTACAACGATAAATGGAAACCTTAACAAAAAGCACAGAAAGAAAAAAATGGTAAAATGACGGAGTAGATGAGCTCTGAGCTCTCGGGCTGAGGAGTCCAGATGTTGCACTGCTACTTCACCGCCATCTTGAAAACAAAAGCTTGGATAAGGATAGGTCTAGTCCTCAGGTGAAAGTGCCAAATTGGAGGAAGGCTAATTACAGCAGTACTACAAATTCATACAGTGCAGGAAAGGCCCTTTGGCCCATCGAGTCTGCATCGACAATGACTAATTCTAATTTCCTGCACTTGTCCCATGTCCTTGAAAGTTATGATATTTGAACTGACCATCCAAATATTTTTTAAAGTTTGTAAAGTTTCCAGCCTCTACTACCTTCCCAGGCAGTGCATTCCAGATTCCCACCACCCAGTGAGTGAGGAGGATTTTTCCTAAATCCCATCTGAATCTCCTGCCCTCTATCCTAAAACTGTGCCCTCTTATGATTGACCCCTCAACTAAGGGGAACAACTGCTCTCTATTTACCCTTCCCATACCTCTCAGCTCAGCAGGTCTGGCAGCATCTGCGAAGAAAAAATCAGAGTTAACATTTTGGGTCCAGTGACCATTCTGAGGAAACGTTAACTTTGATTTCTCTTCACAAATGCTGCTAGACCTGCTGAGCTTTTCCAGCAACTTCTGTTTTAGATACAAAAGTACCGAGGCACAACTTCTTTAGTTTCAAGATTTTAGCTAATACAGAAATAAAATGTCCAGCATTACAAAACAGAGTCCAGTACAGCAGACCACACTGGCACTTAGCTTCCAGTCCACACCGGGCCATGGCCCCATACCACGCTGGAGACATGCCATGCCAGGAGACAGCCCTGCCGGGCTGAGACAATGCCATGCCTTGCCGGGAGACCGCTCTACCAGGCCAGGAAGCCGCTGTGCCAGAATGGGAGTCGTTGCTGGAGGCTGGAAATAGTCGCTCGCTGGAGGCTGCCAGAGGCCATGAGTCGAAGGGTAAAAAAAAAGTAAAAAAGAACTAGGAGGAAGAAAAACAGAAGAGGAAGAAGAGCAGAGAAGCTCCGGCTTGAGCATCTTACTCTGTCGCCATCTTGCTCACAAGAAAACAATCCAAGCCTATCTAGTCTCTCCTAAAAGCTCAATTCCTCCATCCCAGGCAACACCCCGGTGAACCTCCTCTGTACCCCCTCTAGTGCTATCACATCCTTCCTGTAGGGAGGTGACGAGAACCACACACAGTATCAGGCATGACATGGGGAAATTAGATTAGGGGTGGCAGTTTGAGGGTAAATCCATATCTGACATTTGGGAATCTTTTAAAGGCCAGTTGATCAGAGTTCAGGACCAGCACGTTCCTGTGAAAATTGAAGGATAAGGATGGCAAGTGATAGTGAAAGGTTACTCAAAAAGAAAAAGGAAGCACATGTGAGGTTTGGGAAATCAAACAAGGGCCTTCAGCAGTATGAAGGAAACAGAAAAGAATCTAAATGATAAATTAGGAGGGCTAGAAGGGCCATGAAATGCCTTTGGCAAGTGCAATTAAGGAGAATCACGTTTAATACGTATATTAGGAGCAAGACGGTAATTAGGGAAGTGGGTGGTCCTCTCAAGGACACAGCAGGGAATTTATGTGTGGAACCCAAGGAAGTGGGTGAGGTCCTTAATGAGTACACTGAGGAGAAGGACATGGATGATGATAAGATTAGGGAGGGGTATGTTGACATTAAGGAGGTGATGTTGGGTGTCTTGAAAAACATTATAAGTAGATAAATCCCTAGACCCTGATGGGATCTATCCCAGGAAACTGAAGGAGGCAAAGGAAGAGATTTCCAGGGCCTTGACAGAGATCTTTATAGTTTCTTAGCCACAGGCAAGGTCCCAGAAGACTGGAGAATAGCCAATGAAGTACCTTTGCTTTAAGAAGGGCAACAGGGATAATCCAGGAAATTATAGGCTGATGAGCCTTACATCGGTGGTTGGAAAATTATTGGAGAAGATTCTTAGGGACAGGGTTTACTCACATTTGGAGAAGAATGGACTTATTATAGATAGCCAGCATGGCTTTGTGCGGGGGAGGTCTTTTCTCACAGATTTGAGGTTTTTGAGGAAGTGATGAGGCTGGTTGATGAGAGTAGGGCAGTGAATGTCGTCTACATGAACTTTAAAGCATTTGACAAGGTATCTCCATGGTAGGATGGTCCAGAAGAATAAGTCACATGGGATCCATAGTGAGTTGTCAAGTTGAATACAAAATTGACTTGTCATAGAAGTCAGAGGGTAGTTGTGGAGGGGTGTTTTTCTTACTGGAAATCTGTGACCAGTGATGTTCCGTAAGGATCAGTACTGGGACCTCTGTTGTTTGTATTATAAACAAATGATTTGGATGAAAGTGTAGGTGGTCTGATTCGGAAGTTTGCAAATGACACAAAAATTAATGGAGTTATGGATGGCGAGGAAGGATACCAAGGGATATAGCAGGATATAGACCAGTTGGAAAGTTGGACAGAAAAATGGCAGATGGAGTTTAATCTGGAAAAATGTGAGGTGATGCATTTTGGGAATTGTACACTAAATGGCAGGACCCTTAAGAGCATTCATATACAGGTAAATCTAGGGGTGAATGTCCATAGCTCCATGCAAGTGGCAACACAAGTAGATAAGGTGGTAAAGAAGGGGTATGGCATACTTGCCTTCATCAGTCGGAGCATCGAGTATAAAAGTTGGCAGGTCATGTTGCAGTTGTATTAGACTTTAATTAGGCCACATTTGGAGTAGTGTGTGCAGTTCTGGTCATCACACTATTGGAAAGATGTGGAGACTTTGGAGACGGTGCAGAAGAGGTTTAACGGGATATTGCCTGGATTGGAGTGTATTTGCTCTAAGAATAGGTTGGACAAACTTGAATTGTTTTTGGAGAGCGTAGGAGGCTAAAGGGCGACCTGATAGAAGTGTATAAAATTATGAGAGGCATGGATAGGGTGGATAGTTGAAGGCTTCTTCCCACAGTGGAATTGTCAAATACCAGGGTGCACAGTTTTAAAGTGAAGGGGGAAAGTTGAAAGGAGATCTGTGAGGAATTTTTTTACACAGAGGGCGGTAAGTGCCTGGAACACACAGCCAAGGGAGGTTGTAGAGGCAGATATGATAGCAATGTTTAGGAGGCATTGAACAGCTACATGGACAGGCAGGGCACAGAAGGATATGGACTATGTGCACGCAGATGGAATTAGTTTAGAATGGCATCATGGTCAGCACGAACATGGTGGGCCAAATGGCCTGTGATGAAGTCTAGGGGGACAGGGGGAGATGTGATGGAGTAAGGGGGTGGGGGAATGTGATGGGATGAAGGGTGAGGGGGATGTGATAGGGTAAGGGGGTGGGAGAATGTGATTGGAGATGTGATAAAAATGACATTGTAGGGGGGAAGTGGGGAGAACATGCATGTGATGGGGTTGGGGGGGGAATGAGGATGGGGGTGTTGGGGAGAGGAGGGGATTGGGATGTGGGTGAATATGATGGGTAATGACGGGTGTGGAGGAGGAATGGGAGTGAGGAGAGATGATGAGGCGCTGAAGAGGGGGGATGGGGGAGAGAGGGTGAGGGGTGGAGGAAGAGGATAAGGGGGTGGGGAAATAGGATAAGGGGGTGGGGGTGAGGAAGAGGATGGGGGTGAGGGGAGTGGGGTAGGCTAGAGGATAAGGGGGTGATGAGGTGTAAAGGATGGGGTGGTGAGGAAGTGGATGGGAGGTGAGTGGTTGGTTTACGGGGTGGGTGATGGGGAAGAGGATAAAGGGATGGGGAAGAGGAGGAGAGGGTAAGGGGGTGGGTGAGAGAATGGCGGTGAGGGGGGAAGGGGAAGACGGGGTTGGGGAAGTGGATGGCGGGACTGATTGGTATTGGGTTGTTGAGGGGGATAGGGAAGAGGGTGTGAGGGTTTGGTTTGTTGGGGTGAGGAAGTGGATTGGAGGGTTGAGTGGAAGGTTTTGCGGGGTGGGGAATTGGATTGGGGGAGTAACTGGTTGGGTTTGGGGGGGTGGGGAAGTGGATTTGGGGAGTAACTGGTTGGTTTTGGGGGGGTGGGGAAGTGGATGGGGGGTGACTGGTTGGTTTTGGGGGGTGGGGAAGTGGATGGGGGGTGACTGGTGGTTTTGGGGGAGTGGGGAAGGGGATTGGCGGAGGGGATGAGGGCGGGGTTTAACCTGCCAGTGACGTCGGCCCGTGTGACGCCAGCGCGCAACGAGGGGTGGGGCGTTTCCGTGACGTCGTCGACGCTCGCACCGTCGCCAGGGTCACAGGTAAGTGACAGAGAGACCCCCACCCCCAGGGGGCGAGAGGGACAGAGAAACCCGCCATCCCCGGGGGAGAGGGGTCAGAGAGATACCTCGCACCCCCCAACGGGAGAGAGGGACAGAGATACACCCACCCCCAGGGGGAGAGAGGGACAGAGAGACCCCAACCCCAGGGGGAGAG
>JAHRHZ010000133.1:81403738-81419997 GCA_024137785.1 Ginglymostoma cirratum
GTCAAGTTTTCCTGCTCCTATGATGCTGCTTGACCTGCTGTGTTCATCCAGCCCCATGCTTGTTATCTCGGATTCTCCAGCATCTGCAGTACCTTTTATCTCTGATATCAGTGCCAGGATTTAGTTGCCTGTTCCAGTGGGGAGTTGAGAGTTAACAGTGTACTGCTGGCGAATGGGAGTCAGGTTTTGGCTGGTTGGATAAGGACAGGAGGATTTGGAATTTGAAGGATTTTGGTGAAGCTGTTGTACTCTGTCGCAGTCAGCCAGCCTCCTTGGTTATTTGTGGTGATTTCTTGCAGAAGATGAGATTGTAGGAATCAGTTTCACAAATTGTATTGCTGTGATTTAACTCTCTATCTCCTGGTCCCTGTCCCAGTACCAGAGCTGCTAGGTTCCAGTATCTGCTAGCAAGGCAAGCTGTGGCCTCTAGCCTACAGAAGTGGATTGTTAATCAGCCTTTTTGTACCCTACAGAGCTGCATCATGGACGTAGCTAATCATGGCCTGGTGCTGCTGCAACAGTTGAATATCCAGAGGGAGTTTGGTTTCCTGTGTGACTGCACGGTTGCAGTTGGGGACATTCACTTCAAAGCTCATCGATCAGTGCTGGCTGCATTTTCCAATTACTTCAAAATGATTTTTATTCATCAATCGAGGTAAGAGGCATCCTCTCTCTCCGTCTGTCTCTTCCCCCTCTCTGTGTGTCGATCTCCCCGCTGCGCTCTCTCTCTCCCCGCCATGCTCTCACCCCCACCCGCCGCGCTGTCAACCCCCTCCCTTCGTGCTGTCTGCCTGTCGCGCTCGCTCCCCCTCTTCATCTCAATCGTGTTTGATCTCTTCCTCACTCTGTTATTGGTCCCTTTGGGGTTGGAGGCCACCCTGGGATCCCCAGCTTCTAAATCCTAAATTTATTTGTCTTATACCTGACTGAGTGCTGCTCTATCCAGCAAGGCAATGAATGCATGGTTTCGATTCCTGTACTGGCACAGGTCACCACCTGGGCCCCCTCTTGCTCCGCCTGGCTAGATAGTCAGCAGTGGCCCTAGACTGGCCCACCACCAGTTTTTATTCATTCACAGGCTGAGGGTATCACTGGCCAGGCCAGTATTTATTGCCCATCCCTGATTGCCCAGAGGGCAGTTAAGAGTCAAACGCATTACTGTGGGTCTGGCATCACATGTAGGCCAGATCAGGTAAGGATGGCAGTTTCCTTCCCTAAAGGACATTAGTGAACCAGATGGGTTTTTCCTGATATTCGGCATTTGGTTTCATGGTCATCATTTATTGATTGATTTCAAATTCCATTGTCTGCTGTGACGGGTTTCGAATCCCCGGTCCTCTGCCTCTGCATTAACAGTCCAACAATAAAACCACAAGGCCATTGTCTCCCCTAGTTGTGTATCTTCAATGAGGGAGCAGGTTATGTCCACAGGAACAATGACGACTCTCACTTTCCGACACCTCACGGCATCCCAAAGTGTTTCACAGCAGGAAAGCAGCTTTGTGCACTGCAAGCTCTCACCCCAGTGACATGACAGTGGCCCAATCACCCTAGCTGAGCAATAAGTGTTCGCCGGGATACCAGAGAGAATCCTGCTCAGCTTTGAAATCACAGCAGGATGGTCTTTTACACCCACTTGAGAGTTTTGGTTTAATGTTTCTCCCTTTGATGTCTCCGGTGTTATGGTGTGGGTTGATGTTTTCGGGGTGCGTTTGAAAGAGAGCACGCTGCGGAAGTTTACCTCTTTTGCTTCTCTTTTGCCCGACAGTGACTATATCAAGGTCCAGCCAGTAGACATACAGCCAGACATCTTCAGCTACCTGCTGCACCTGATGTACACGGGCAAAGGTCCAAAACAGCCTGTGGACCCAAACCGCCTGGAGGAGGGGATCCGATTCCTGCATGCGTACAACCTGGTCCATGAGGCGGGCCACGCTGGGCAAGTCTTCGTCCAGCATCCTGATGTGCTGCCTCTGCAGTCACCCAACCTGTACGGTATCCAGATCTCGGGCTCCCAGAAGCTGGCCGTGAGGGACCTCCAGCCACCCAGCAGTCGGAGTGGGACGACAAGCCAGGGAGCAGACCCGCTGTGCCAGGTGTCGGTCGGAGTGCCATCCAACATCCCCGAGCATCGGTATGCCCGTGCTCCGGTAAACACGGCTAGCAGCCAGGACGCTGCTGGACAGCTGACTTTGGACGATTATGGCCAGAACCTGTCATCAGGGTCCCGGGGTGGGCCCTCGGTGGGGCTGCAGGTCCCTGGCCTCAATTTCAAACGGGGCAAGCACCACAAACTCTACTCGTGTCACTACTGTGGAGAGCGGTTCAGTGTGCGGAGCAGCCTGCGGGATCACCTGTACTCCCATGCCAGTGGAGCACTACCCCACGGGGTTGCCTCGCAGAGCCGGACCCTTGCTGACCCCCCGGAGCCTGGTGAGGAGGTGGAGAAACCTGAGGGGGTCCAGGGCTCAGGGACTGAGCCCCTCCTCATGCAGCTTGACCAACAGGACAATACCAGCCAGGATGAACAGCCTCCCGTTGCCCTAACACTGACCATTGATGCCAGCGGTGACACAGTTGAGACCACCAGCAGCTTTGGCATTGCCAAGCGGAGGAAGTTTGCCTGCAGTGTCTGTGGCCGTGAGTTTCCGAAAAGCCTGTGGCTTGAGGGGTGGGGAGGGGTTGGGGTTGTGGTTGTGGTTGTGGGGGGATGAGAAGGGCCTGGGGGGGTTGGTGTGGTGGTGGAGGGTAGTTTAAGATTTTGGGGGCTGGGGTAAGGGTCACTTGGTGGTGAGGTGGGGGAAGCTGGCTGTAAACTGTACTGGTTGAAGTGCCATGCCCACCTGAGCTTTATATCCCAGACTCCAAGACAGCTAATAGCTCCCCAAGCAGAACCTGCATTCCTTTGCTCTCTGTTGCCTCTAAGTTCACATCCCTCCGTCCCTCCATGATCGCCTCCAGCCTCTCAAATCTCTGAAATATATACGCACTCTTCTTATTACAGCATCTCGCGATTCTAATTGCCGCACCATTGGCAGCCATGCCTTCAGTTACTTGGGTCTCCAATCCTGGAACTGTCTCTTTCTCTTGGAACGTCTCTTTAAGAGATTCTTTAAAATTTACCTTTAACCATGTTTTTGGTCATCTGATGGTAGGTTTATTTAGATAAACTCTCTTGAGACATTTAACTTTGAAGCCTTGTTTGAATGTTTTGATTGTTCTTGTTACTGGCAGCTTCCTCGATATTCCTAACGTTTCCCTCTTGTTTCAGGCCTACCTTAAACCAGGGATGGCCGATTGCCTGCTCTCCCATCGTAACTCCTCCCACATGGGCGGTCTTAGCCTCTGGTTGTTCCCTGGGCCCTGTATCCCTCCATTTCAAGCTGAGGATTTAAGTTAGTACGGCTGCAAAACTGGCTCATTCACAGAAGGCCGAGTTGGGATAAAGAGGACAGTTTCAGGATTGCATCCTATAACTAGTGAAGTTCCACAGGGATCAGTGCTGGGGCTGCAGTTTTGTATAAAAAGTATTAATGGCTTGGATAATGAAAGGCACTATCGCCAATTTACAGTCGGTGGAAAGGTGAGGCTGACTTGGAGTTAATAGAGGGATATAGACAGGTTAAGCAAGCAGGCAAAAATTTGGCAGATGGAACATATTGTGGCAAATGTGAGGTTCTGCGCTTTGGCAGGAAGAATAGAGGAGCAGAATATAATTTAAGTGGGGGCTGTTTGCAGAAAGCTACAGCACAGAGAGATTTGGGAGTCCCTCTGGATGAATCTCAAAGTTCAGTGGGTAATAGTGAAGACAAATGGAATGAAGTATAAAAATAGGGAGGTGTTGTTAAAATTATACAAGACACCAGTTAGACTTCAACTGGAATAATGTGGATAGCTTTGGTCCCATTATTTATGAAAGATGTATCGGTATTAGAAGCAGTCCAGAGAAGATTCTCTAGGCTGAAGCCTGTCCCACCATCTACAAGGCACAAGTCAGGAGTGTGATGGAATACTCCCCACTTGCCTGGATGGGTGCAGCCCCAACAACACTCAAGAAGCTTGTCACTCTCCAGGACAAAGCAGCCGCTTGATTGGCATCACATCCACAAGCGTTCACTCCCTCCACCACCGACGCTCTGTCGCAGCAGTGTGTACCATCTACAAGATGCACTGCAAAAAATTACCAAAGATCCTTAGATAGCACCTGAGATTTGAGATTCATCCAGAGGACCTCCCAAATACCTGTGTGCTGTAACTTTCTGCAAACTTCCCCACTTAAATTATATTCTGCTCCTCTATCTTCCTGCCAAAGTGAAGAACCCCTCATTTCCCACAATATATCCCATCTGCCATGACTATTTCCACCTAGAAGGACAAGGGCAGCAGGTACATGGGAACGCCACCCCCTGCAAGTTTCCCTCCGAGTCACTCACCATCCTGACCTGGAAATATGTCACCGTTCCTTTACTGTCGCTGGGTCAAAATCCTGGAATTCCCTCCCTAAGAGCATTATGGGTCAATCTACAGCAGGAGGAATGCAACGACTCAAGAAGCAGCTCACCACCACCTTCTCAAGGGGCAACTAGGGACGGGCAATAAATGCTGGTCACAGCCAGTGACATCCACATCCCACAAATGAATTTTTTAAAAAATTGGTGGAGAGACGTCAGAGTTAACATTTCAGGTCCAGTGACCCTTCTTGAGGGTCTTCACAGAGTAGATGCAGGAAGGTTTTTCCTCCTTGGCATCATGTCAAAGTAAGGGGTTACACATTTAAGACAGAGATGAGGAGGAATTTCTTCTACGGGTAGTGAATCTGTGGAATTCTTAACTGCTGAGGAGTTCCAAGGCTGCGTCATTAACTATGTTCAAGATTGAGATTGACAGATTTTGAAGGGTTATGGAGGAAAAGGCAGGAAAGTGAACTTAAGGATTATCAGATCAGCCATGATCTCATTGAATGGTGGAGCAGACTTGATGGGCTGAATGGCCTACTTCTGTTCCTGTGTCTTGGGCAGCTGGTGAAATTTAACTTTGCTGAATAAAGTGGAATTGAATGCTAGTCTCGGTCGTAGTAAGAATTGACAAGTGTCTTTGATTCTCACAACTCAGCCACTCAATTGTATCAAACTGCTACAAAATCTAAACAAAGAAATGAAATTGGACCAACCACCAGCATTGTCCTCAGCACTGAGAGCACCAACAGGAAACTCAGTCCTGTCAACCCTGTGTTATCAAGTGGCTAATGTCAAAATTGGGAGAGCTGTGACTCAGACTAATCAAGCAGTAGTGTGAAATAGTCCCAACTCACGGAATCATACCAGACAGACAATGTTGCTATCGGAGTCTCCAACATTGACTCACGACATAAAGACTGTGGGTACAAGATTAGTCATGGGATATGCAGGGTTACATGGATAGGGTGGGTCTGAGTGGGATGCTGTTTGGAGGGTTGGTGTGAACTCGATGGGCTGAATGGCCTCTGCCTGCACTGTAGGGATTCTGTGAATTAGGAACAGGTAAGGCCATTCAGCCCTTTGAGAACACTGTGCCATTCAATGAGCTTCTATTTCAACACTGTTTACTGCACTATCCCCTTACTGCCTTTTGTTCTTAAACATGTAGAAACGTGCCCATTTCTGTCTTGAAATTGTTCAGTGACTGAGCTTCCATAGCCATCTGGGATAGAGAATTCCTCAAGTTCACCACTCTCTGAGTGAAGACGTTTCTCCTCACCTCAGTCCTGAATGGCCTGTCCCTTAATTCTGAGACTGTGTCCCTTGATTCCCCACCCCCCTGTGAAAGGCAACACAATTCAAACATCATTGGTGGACAAGGCCTTCCTGAATATATCCCCAGTGATAGTCATGGTGTTGCTTTTGTGTGTCTCGTCCTGTAGATTCTCCTGACGCTGACAGCATCAGCCCCTCACTGTCCTTTCAGCCAGCAGGAGGGGAGGACGTGCTTTCTGGCAAGCACCAGCAGGAGGCGAGCAAGAGCCGGGACGGGCAGGTTGCAGAGCTGGAGGCTGTATTCCGCGAGGTCTTTGCACAGTATGACTCGGGCCAGGTGCATGCCCACTACAAGTGCCAGCGGCTGGGCTGTGAGCGGGTACAGCCTGACTACAGGCGGGGAGACAAGTTTGTTCACAAGTGGCTATCCGACAGGGACCTGACGTACTGCGAGCGGACGGGCATTTACTGGCTGTTGTATGAGGAGGGCCAGGGCATGTACTGTTACCTGTGCCGCAGGCACGACACTCAGAACAAGCAGAACAAGACCAAGGTGTTCAACGGCACTCCAGCTGTCCGCTACAAGAAGTCAGCGCTGCAGGTCCATGCGGAGTCACAGCAGCATGCAGCGGCCGTACATGCAGAGCTGACCGGGCGTATGTCCGAGAGGGAGATGGCAGAAAAGGAGAAAGAGGAAGGGGCAGCTCTCCATGCTCTCTTCCTGGCTGCCTACTGGTTAGCCCGGGAGGAGCTGCCCACTGCCAAGCTGCTATCGGTGCTGAGGCTGCTGGCCGAGGCAGGCCTGAAGGGGGCTACCCACTTCCGCCGACCCGACACCTTACGTGAGGTGTTTGTCTCACTGGGGCAGGTGATCCGCAACCGGCTGGTGTCCCGGGTCAGGCAGGCCGGCTGCTACGGCCTGTTGTCTGACCGAGTGACCGGCTGCCCGGGCGCTGACGCTGAGGACACAGCCGCCCTCGCAGCCTTCGTCCAGTACGTCGACCCCAAGACGGCCGAGGTATCGACCAACTTCCTGTTTGTGCAGACTGCCCTCCTCAGCCCAGAGTCTGACCCATCCGAGGAGCTGGCCGCACTGATCAGCCGCACTGTGGCCCGGCTCGAGCTGCCCGTCCAACGCATGGCTTCGCTAGTGACCGATGGTGGCGAGGTCATGACCTCGGAGCGGGTCGGGGTGGCCGCCAGGCTCCAGGAACTCAACCCGTCCCTCATCGCCTTCCACTGCCTGTGTCACCGGCTCATGCTGGCCGGAGCTTCGTCCTGCCCGGTGTGTCGCTACCTGCTCAGGGTCGAGTCCTACCTCCAGCAGCTATGGGAGCTGCTGGAGAAGTGCACGCCTCTGGCAGAGGCCTACCTCAACATGGGGCTGGAAAAGGCCCTGCCCAGCAGACAGCTGAAGACGGCCCTGCTGCGTAGGTTGAAGAGGGCTTGCCGGAGGAGACGGGTCTCCTTTCAGGCCTCGGTGGAGGGGGCTTACAGTGACTATCCGACGCTGCTGCGGGCCCTGAGCCAGTTTGAGCAGGTAGACGCGACAGCCTGTGGTCTAGTGACCCAGATGAGGAACTTGCGCTTTGCTGGGGCCCTCTACATCCTGCAGGAAGTCTCTCCCATCTTGGCTGGCCTCAGCAAGGTCTTCCGTAAGGGCACAGTGAATTACTTCACCCTGGAACCCTCCATCAAGTACACCGTCTACAAGCTGAACGAGGCTGCAGGTTCTAGGGAGGCCCTGACCCGACTCAAAGCCGACCTCCTGCCCACCGGGCGCCTGGCTTCAGCGGGTCTGTCACCGCCCAGCCCAGATCAAGAGGCTGAGCTCAGCTCCCTGCTCGACGCCTATGTGACAGCTATCAAGGCCGACCTGCAGCGTAGGTTTGGAGCGTCCCTGCCGCTGGTCTCCGCTTTCTCCATCTTCAACCCGCTGCTGGTGCCGTCCCCGGAGTCGGCGGACTTTGCCGAATACGGCCAGCCCGAGATGCGGGCGCTGGCTGCCCACTTCTACCGGGAGGCGGAGGGGGGGGAGACCAAGCTGACCCGGCTCCTTGCAGAGTGGGCAAAGCTCAAGTTCGACCTGCACACCTGGAAGAACAACGTCCCAGATTCGGTGCTGACCGATACCCGGGTGACGGTGACTGAGTGGTGCCTCCGGCGCCTCTTCACACTCAAGACTGAGCTGCACCGCTCATGTGCTGCCCTCCTGCCCCTGGCAGAGGTCTCCCTCTCCATGCCCATCACCAACAGCTGGTCTGAGCGGGGCTTGGGGGCACTCAGGAGAATCACAGGCCGGCTCCGAGGAGGCTGCTCCCTCCTCAGTGAGCCCAGCGCCCAGCTCCTCAACAGCCTCATGCACATCAGTGTCAACGGGCCTGAGTTTGGTACCAATGACTGCTCTCAGGTTGTCCAGGAGGCAGCGCTCCTGTTCCTGCAGCAGAGGCGCCACAGGTTTGCCGGGACCGGGGCTGGGGGCGTGGGGTCCTCGGTGCAGGAGAAGCCCCACCCACCTTCGGGCAAGTGGGAGGAAGCGGCTGAGTCGTGCTCCTCGGAGACCCCAGACGTCTGCCTCCCAAGTGAGCAGGACCTGGAGCAGCTACAACAGGAGCTGGACGAGGCCGCGAGCGTTCTGCAGCTTCCCCTGGATGGGGACAGCGACTCGGATGACAGCCTCTGCGATTGAGAACCGGAAGCCAAAGCCGTCTCAGGACCCCGTGTGTAAATAAACCTTTGGGGCAGAAGTAGCTCTCATGGTGTGGCTGAGGCCCTTCTCGGTCTCGGAATGTGTTCAGCAGCTCACTGAAGATTAGCAAAGAGCTTTTTGGACACACACACATGTTGTGCGTTACTCCTGAGTAGCAGCAAAGTACTTGAAGATGGAGCAGAAATTACTGGAGAAACTCGGCAGGTCTGGCAGCATCTGTGGACAGAGGGGAGCAGAGTCAACGTTTCGAGTCCCACGTGACTGTTGTTCAGAATCCTACTCCCTCAGTTCGAGTTATATCAGACTGGGAACATTCCCGAATGATCTGTGTCACAGGGAGACACTGGCCATTTCTCACTGGGCACAATTGGGAAGACTCTCATCTTTGCCACACATCCTTATCCCAGGAACTTTACAACTTACTCATGGTGCTCTCTGAAGCCCCCTCCCTCAGCTGGCTGCCCATCGATATGGAGAGACTGAAGTGATTGAGGGATGGAAGGTGTGTGGAGGAGGTGATGACAGCTGGACAGAGCTTTGAACCAGCACTCAGTAGCTCTGAGCCGCATGCACTGTGTTGGTCAAACAGGCAGCTGAATTCAGCACAGCTTATGGTAAATGTTTTAGAGATAAGACATTGAACTCATCAATTTGTAACTCTCTTTTAGTGTGCATTTTTTTAATGGTAGATGCATTTTAAAAGTGAAAATAAACATAATTTTCAGTGTTCTTGGATTTATTTATTGAGGTGGGCAAGTTTCTCAGTAACAGATTCATTACAGATCTAAGGGTTTCCAGACAAACCCATTCATTAAGTTAAAAAGTTTTATTTGTTACCCCTCCTCTCCTGAAGGTGCTGACTCTCACTCGGGTATGGGGTCCCACTCCTCTCCTGAAGGTGCTGACTCTCACTGGAGTACGGGATCCCACTCCTCTCCTGAAGGTGCTGACTCTCACTGGGGTACGGGATCCCACTCCTCTCCCGAAGGTGCTGACTCTCACTGGGGTACAGGGTCCTCCTCCTCTCCTGAAGGTGCTGACTCTCACTGAGGTGTTGGTCATTATTGTGGAGTGAATTCCCTTTTCTCAGTGTTGCTCTGGTGCCAGTTCAGGGTTGCCAAGCTTGGTGATGTCAGTAAACAGGTAGGTGATGAATCACATTGTGGTATTCACACGCAACAAACCAGGAGTAAGTTATTGCTGTTCTTCAGTTTATTATTCCTGGCAAGGAAGTAACTGATCTTATATTCAATCAAAATTAATATTGATTTTCTTTAAAGTTTGTTTAAATCTGGGAATTTTATCTTGGATCATTGGGACCTCTCCTGGAGCGGGGGTGCCCTGTACAGGAGGGACGGGTTGCACCTGAACTGAAGGGGAACCAATGTGCTCACAGGGAGGTTCAGTAGTGCTCCTCGGGAGAATTTAAAGCTAACAGTGGCAGGGGGCTGGGAACCAGAGAAGCAGGTTGGCAAGTGGAGGGATTGAGGGGAAGGTAGATGTTAGGAACAGTAAATCAGAAAGAAAGGACAGGCAGAGATACATAAATGAACACAATGGTACTAATGGGCTGAAGACATTCCATAGATCCATTAAAAACAAGAGGATAACTAGGGAGAAGGCAGGACCACTCAAGAATAAAGGAGGAAACTTGTGCTTGGAGGCAGAGAATGTGGGTGAGAGCCTAAATGAGGACTTTGCATCGGTATTCAGCTAGGAAAAGGATATGAGGGCAGTGGGATTTGTGTAGACCATGTTAATATATGAGGGTATTTTCAGATCAAGAAAGAAGTGGTGTTGGATCTCTTGAAGAGCATTAAGGTGGATAACTCTCCAGGGCCCGACAGTATCTACTCCAGGTTTTTTGAGAGAGGCAGGAGAGGAGATTGCTGGGACCTTGACCAAGATCTTTGTGTCCTCACTAACCACTGGAGAGGTCCTGGAGAACTGGTGAGCAGCTAATGTTGTCCCTCTGTTCAGGAAGGGAAATAGGGATAATCCAGGAAACTGTAGACTGGTGAGTTTCACATCAGTGGTTGGGAAGCCATTGGAGAGAATTCTTAGGGATAAGATTTACGTACATTTGGAAAAGCATAGCCTAATTAAGGACAGTCAGCATGGCTTTGAGCAGGACAGGTCATGTCTTACTGACTTGTTTCAATTTTTCAAGGAGGTGACAATGGTGATCAATGAGGGTAGAGCAGTGGATGTTGTCTACATGGATTTTAGTAAGGCTTTCGACAAGGTCCCACATGGTAGGCTCATCCAGAAGATTAAGATGCCTGGGATCCACAGTGACTTGTCCGTGTGGATTCAGAATTGGCTTGCCCATAGGAGCAAGAGGGGAGTGGTAGAAGAGTGTTTTCAGACTGGAGGTCTGTGACTCGTAGCATTCCACAGGGATCCGTGCCGAGACATCTAGTGTTTGTGATATATATAAATGATTTAGATGAAAATATAGATGGGTGGGTTAGTAAGTTTGCAGAAATACAAAGATCGGTGGAGTTATGGATAATGTAGAAGGTTATTAAAGGGTACAGCATGATATAGATCAGTTGCAGATATGGGTGGAGAAATGGCAGATGGAATTTAATGCGGGTAAGTGAGAGGTGCTGCACTTTGGGAGATCAAATGTTAATGAAATGTATACAGTTAATGGCAGGACCCTGAACAGCACTGATGTGGGATCTTGGGATTCAAGTCCATAGCTCCCTGAAAGTGGCCATGCAAGTAGATAGCTGGTAAAGAAGGGCGTATGGCATGCTTGCCTTTATTGGTCAGGGAATTGAGTACAAGACTCAGGATGGCATGGTGCACGTTTAGGGTTGATGGTCAGAATCTTTTTTCCAGAGTTGAAATGTCTAATACTAGGGGGCATGCATTTAAGGTGAGAGGGGCAAAGTTCAAAGGAGATGTTTTTTACACAGAGAGTGGTAGAAGTCTGGAATGCACTGCCAGGGGATGGTGGTGGAGGCAGATACGGTTGGGACATTCAAGGGACTTTTAGATAAGCACATGAATATACAAGGAATGGAGGGATATGGACCGTTGGCAGGCAGAAGGGATTAGTTTCATTTGATGTCATGTTTGGCGCAACACCTTGGGCCAAAGGGCCCTTTCCTGTGCTGTACTCTTCTGTGTTCTATATTGAAATGCTACAAAACTAAAAATGGTTTTTCCAGGCTGGAGATGCTGCTTAGAAGTAATTCTGAAATTCATACCGTTATTGCAGTAACACCACATTTAATAAGGATAACATTTTGAGAGTGCTTACAGTGACACTAGCAGAGTTAATTACTTCATTGGAGGTTGAGGTTTGTGGAAATTGCTACTGTGGTGCCTACAAAGAAGAACATTCACTGACTGTAGTTTTTCAGTGTTTCTGTCAGGGGTCTGCTCATGCAGGGCTGTTATTGACACTGCAAATTGAGCCATTCTGTGTTAAACTTGGAAACATGGGCCCAAAGGTACGCTCAGTAATCCATGTGCGTATAAAAGTCCCAGCGATGAGGTTGTAGTAAACCAGAAACCTGAACTTGCAATCCTGAGCTGATCATGTCCTGATCCAACATGAGCTGTCTGGGAATTTAAAGATAGAGACAGCAGAGGTTAGCATGAGCTCAGCTTTAAAAAGGGTAGGATTTGGGACGTTGGCGAGGAATATGTCAGAATCTTCAATCTTTCTAGTTTGCAAGGATAGTGGGTGTAAAGGGGTTTTTCTTTAGGCGAGAGCTGACTACAGAAGATTTGAAAGAGAGTAGGACTTTTGCAAGATTAAAAAGTTATTGAAAATTTAATGCAAACCATTGATCATCAGGTCATCAGTCAACTGTTGTGGGCAGAAGAACATTAAATCGAGAGAGTATGGTGTTCACTTGATTTGTCAGTCATGTCGAGTGTGGGTAGATACCTAAAATAAAATTAAACACAATAGAGACAGCACTGAACTTCTGGCCCTGGCTCCATGTGTTCTGGTAGATATTGTGAAATATTTTGTTTCTCTCCTTGTCCTAAAGTAAAACCATCAATTCCAGCAATTTGATGAATCAGAATTTATTACATTGAAAGTGCAGCAACAAGACTAGGTTGTGTTTTGTTCTGTCAGTCACACTGCTGAACAAAACACCTCAGCACTTCAAACCTTTTCTCTCAAACTTGTTTCAGGTCTCGGAAGGAATGAAATTCTGTTGGTGGATGATTTTGAGAACGTAAGAAATAAGAGCAGCAGTGGGAGAGATTAACTCTCAGATTGGATACCAGACCCTAGCTGATCAACAACATGATCTCATAGCCTCAGTTAATCCAATACCAAAACACAGTTGCACGAAAATTAATCAGCCTCAGTTTTGAGGTTTGCACTGAATTCCTGGCTTCTCCAGATTTTGTGGGGACAGCGTTCCAGATTTCCACTGCTGCTTGAAATAGCACTTCCTGGTCTCACTCCTGAACCACCGCTCTCCAACATTCACACCCCAACCCCTTTCCCTGGACTGCTCCTACCCTCTTCCCCCGCTCCCCCAGAAAAATGGAAACATTCTCCTTTTCCTCATCCTCTCAATCACCTTGAGCAGATCACCATCTAACTTAGAAGTTCTGGCTTGAGTTAAACTTTCTAACTTGAAGGGTTACAAATCCAACTTTTCAAATGAATATGAGCCCGAGAAATTTGATGAGTTAATGATTTGTACAAGAGACAATGGTTTGGAAGATTCTGGAATGGCTGAGGTTATAGTTTGAGAGGACAATAGTCTGGAAGTTTGAGAAGTCAATCCTGGAAAGTCAGGAAAGTTCCCCGGACAGTGGCAATGAAAATGTGGTCTATTGAAGACTCGATTTCTACTGACTCTATTGAAGACTCAGCAGCAGGCAAGTGGGATAACAAGGTGTACAGCTGGATGAACACAGCAGGCCAAGCAGCATCAGAGAAGCAGGAAGGCGAGTGGGGCTGCCTGGGACTAGTATAATTTCTGAGCCTTGTTGTTATAGTGTGTCAGGGACTGAAGTCACAGCGGAGCAGCAGATAATTATCCTGGGCAGAGTAGAGATTGTGCTTCAGAGTTAGTCATCACCGAGGCCGGGTCAAGTCCAGCTCTCCACCCTCCCTAGATCAGTAAAAGTGACCGCGAAGCTGTTGGATTGGCATTAAAATAAAATTCCAACGGTTCAGAAGCAGGAGTAGGCCATTCGGCCCCCTCAAGCATGTTCTGCCTGTTGACATTCAGTGAGACATAAATTACTGCCAACAGTTTAGGAAGCAGACCATCACCGGTGAAATTCTCAGAGCAGTTTGTACCAACAACAGTAGGCCACTTGGCCCTTTGAGCCTGCTCCAGCATTCAATAGGATCATGGCTGATCTGATTTTAACCTAATTTTTAAATTCCTGCACAACCCCCGACAATCTTCCATTCTCCTTGGTAATCAGGAATCTATCTCCCTCGGCCTTCAAAATATTTGAAGGTTCTGTATTCATTGCCTTTTGAGGAAGGGAATTCCAGACTTTTAAACCTCAGAGAAAAAGCAATGTTTTCTCAGGTTTAAATGGACACCTCCTTATTTTTAAATGATGACCCTCTAGTTCTGGATTCTCCCGCAAGAGGAAACATCCTTTCCACATCCATCCGGTCAAGTCCCTCAGGATCTTGTGTGTTTCAATTAAGTTACCTCTGACTCTCCTAAACTCTAGAGGATACAGGCCAACCTTGTTTAGCCTTTGAGGTTGTAGACTTGCTCGCTGAGCTGGTGTGTTTGATCACAGACATATTGTCACCCTGCTGGGTAACATTGTCAGTGTGTCTCCGGTGAAGAGTCCCACTTGTTATTTCTGTGCCTCTGTTTGCTGGGGTGTTTGGGATTACTTTCAGTTCTGTTTGTCAGTGGATTGTATAATCGGGTCCAGTTCAATGTGTTTGTTGATGGGGTTCCAGTTGGAATGCCAGGCCTCCAGGAATTCCCTGGCATGTCTCTGTTTAGCTTGTGCCGTTATGGATATGAATCATAGAACAGTGTGGAGACAGGCCCTTTGGCCCAACAAGTCCACATCAACCCTCAGAACATCCCATCAGACCCATCCCCCAATAACCCACCTAATCTACACATCCCTGAACAATGAAGGCAATTTAGCATGGCCAATCCACCCTAGCCTGCACATGTTTGGACTGTGGGAGGAAACCAGATCACCCGGAGGAAACCCACGCAGGCACGGGGAGAATGTGCAAACTCCACACAGACAGTCGCCCGAGAGTGGAATCAAACCCAGGTCCCTGGCGCTGTGAGGCAGCAGCGCTAACCACTGAGTCACCGTGCAATGTTTTCCCAGTTGAATTCGTGTTCTTCTTTGTCCACATGTATTGAGACCAGTGAGAATTGGTCATGCCTCTTGGTGGCTAGTTGGTGTTTGTGTATCCGTATTGTTAATTCTCTTCCAGTTTGGCCTATGGAATGTTTCTCACAGTCCAAACATGGTATTTTGTATATTATATTAACTTTACTGGTTGTGGGTATGGGATCCTTTATGTTCGTCAGTAGCTGTCACAGGGTGGTTGTTGGTTTGTGGGCTACCTAGGGGTCTGAGTAGTCTTGTTTAGCCTTTCTTCAGAAGGTTATCTACTCATTCTATGTATTAGTCCACTAAATCTTCTCTAAACTGCTTCCAATTAACACTAATATCCTTCTGTAAGTACGGTGACCAGCACTGTACACAGTACTCCAGATGTAGTCTCACCAATGCTCTGATAACTGAAGCATAACCTCCCTACTCTTGTATTCAATTCCCTTTGCAATAAACTATAACATTCTATGACCTTTCCTGATTACTTGCTGTACCTGCATGGGATGCAGTTTCCATGGTTAGTGTTAGCTCTCCCCAGCTCAGGAATTCCTATTTTAAGCACAACAGTTTATTGTCACTGTGTGCTGTATTCAGTCAACATTCCCCAAGATCACTGGCATAATTATTTCATTAAATAGCATCTGTTAATAATTGTAATTAAAGACACGAAAGCACAATAAAACGGACAAACTCTTTCTGATGTGTAAATGCAAGCTCAAGGAATCATATGAAAATGTTCAAAAATTCCAGGTCTGTCTGTGACAGACCTATTTAAAATAGGGAGCGAGATCTGCAATTGCGTGAATAACCAGCAAGAGGGTTCTGTGGCCGTGCCTGAGTGAATGATACCTGCTCGAGTCAGAAAATTCTCCCATAACTCAGTTCAGGGGCACCGACAGAAACCATCCGAGTGAAGGGGCACAGAAGTACCTGGGTAGGAGGGGAGGTTGATGGAGGAGAAATGGGTTTAAGATTTGTGTGTTGCAATCTCCCTCTGTTCTGTTGCTGCCTTTTATCTTTCAAGGAAGGATGTCTCGTCCAGCTGAGTGATCAGACGTTTTCTAAGTTCATTCATGGGATGTGGACACTGGGGAAAAGTGTGGGATTGGACAGTCTTTTCCCTAAAGAACTGCTTCTAATGTTTGTTTCAATGGGTGACAGATCACTGCAGACACTGTTCACTCACACTCAGTTGGTGCACAGAGGCTGTTTTCAGAGGGAAGGGCAGCTGGAAATGAGCTGAGATAACAAGGTGTGGGGCTGGATGAACACAGCAGGTCAAGCAGCATCATAGGAGCAGGAAAACTTGACGTTTCGAGGAAACCAGCTACCGTTTCCCCATAAAAAGGAGGAAAGATTCTCTCCCACAAAAATGACACCCATCCCTCACCCTCAACACTCACCCCCCTCCCACTTCCAACACTCACCCCCTCCCTCCCCTCAACACTCCACCCATCCCTCACCCTCAACACTCACACCCCTCCCAC
>JAHRHZ010000133.1:81420007-81431165 GCA_024137785.1 Ginglymostoma cirratum
TCCCTCACCCTCAACACTCACACCCCTCCCACTTCCAACACTCACCCATCCCTCCCCTCAACACTCACACCCATCCCACACCCTCAACATTCACCCATTCCCTTGCCCTCAACACCGACCCCCTACCTCCACTCAACATTCACCCTCCTCCCACCTCCAACACTCACCCCCTCCCTCCCCTCAACGCTCACACCCATCCCCCACCCTCAACACTCACCCCTTCACCCGCCCTCAAAATCCACTCCCTCCACCACCGACGCTCAGTAGCAGCAGTGTGTACCATCTACAAGATGCCCTGCAGAAATTCATCAAAGATCCTCAGGCAGCACCTTCCAAACCCACGACCACTTCCATCTAGAAGGACAAGGGCAGCAGATACATGGGAATACCAGCCCCTGCAAGTTCCCCTCCAAGCACTCACCATCCTGACTTGGAAATATATCACTGTTCCTTCAATGTTGCTGGGTCAAAATCCTGGAATTCCCTCCGTAAGGGCATTGTGGGTCAACCCACAGCAGGAGGACTGCAGTGGCTCAAGATGGCAGCTCACCAACACCTTCTCAAGGGGGTTTGGAAGGTGCTGTCTAAGAATCTTTAGCAAATTTCTGCATCTTGTAGATGGTGCACGTTGCTGCTACTGAGTGTTGGTGGTGGAGGGGGTGGATGCTTAAAGATTTGGCAAAGATCTGTAGCTCGGGTTGCGTGTGAGGTTGTTGACTTGCTCGCCGAGCTGGCTTGTTCTCGTTCAGACGGTTTGTCACCACGCTCGGTAACATCAGTGAGGCCTCTGATGAAGCGATGTTATTCTACTCCGCTTGGAATTTATACTGTCCGGTCTGTTACGGTGAGTACTCTCATTTCCGGTTTTGTTCTGTATGGGTTTGTATATGGGGTCCTATTCTAAATGTTTGTTAATTGCATTACGGGTTAAGAACCATGTCTCTAGGAATTCCCGTGCGTCTCTCTGTTTGGGTTGGGCTACTATGGTTACCTTGTCCCAGTTAAACTGATGGCCTTCATTGTCGGAGTGTACTGATATTAAGGATGGTACATCGTGTCGTTTTGCTGCTAGCTGATGTTCTTGTATTCTGATGGCTAGTTTCTCTCCTGATGTAATGTTTGTGGCAGTCGTTTTGTGGTATTTTGTAAACTACATTCGTTCTGCATGTGGGAATGGGGTCTTTTAATCCTTGTAAGTGTTTGTTGTAGAGCAGCTGTGGGCTTGTGGGCCACCATGATTCCTAATGGTCTTGGGTCTTGTTGTCAGTTCCGATATGTTCTTGATATAGGGCAGTGTGGCCGGTGTGTTAGGTCGTACTGTGTCCTCCTGTTGTTGTCTGTTATGTAGGTACCTGCGGATGAAGGTGTGGGGATATCCATTTAAGGCGAGGATCTTTTATAAGTGTTCTTTCGCTTTTCTGTGTAGTTCTGGCGTGTTGCAGTGTATCCTGGCCCATGTAAATAGTGTCCTGATGCAGCTTTGTTTGTGGGCTTTGGGGAGATTGCTGTGGACGTTGACGATTTGATCTGTATGTGTTGCTTTTCTGTATACTGAGGTTTGCGGATGTGGTGCCAATCAAGTGGGCTGCTTTGTCCTGGATGGTGTCAAGCTTCCTGAGTGTTAGTGGAGCTGCACCCATCCAGGCTACTCTGAAGAAGCTTGACACAATGTCTTCCCATTGAGATGAGGTTAAGGATCAACCAGAGCTTCTTCCACCTTCCCAGGAAATATTCAGATGGCTATTCATTCTCCCCCACAGCCAAGAACATAAGAACTAGGAGCAGGAGTAGGCCATCCGGCCCCGCGAGCCTGCCCCACCATTTAATAAGATCATGGCTGATCTTTTGACCCTCAGCTCCACTTACCCGCCCACTCACCATAACCCTTAATTCCTTCACTGTTCAAAAATTTATCTAGCCTTGCCTTAAAAACATTCAGTGAGGTCGCTTCAACTGCTTCACTGGGCAGGGAATTCCACAGATTCACAACCCTTTGGGTGAAGAAGTTCCTCCTGACCTCAGTCCTACATCTGCTTCCCTTTATTTTGAGGCGATGCCCTCTAGTCCTAGTTTCACCTGCCTCCACCTTATCTATTCCCTTCATAATCTTATACGTTTCTATAAGATCTCCCCTCATTCTTCTGAATTCCAATGAGTATGATGAAGGGTCTAGGCCCGAAACCTCAGCCTTCCTGCTCCTATGATGCTGCTTGGCCTGCTGTGTTCATCCAGCTCTACACCTTGTTATCTCATAATCCCAGTCTACTCAGTATCTCCTCATAATCCAACCCTCTCAACTCTGGAATCAACTGAGTGAATCTCCTCTGCACCCCCTCCAGTGCTAGCATATCTCTTCTCAAGTAAACAATCCTATCAGTCAGAGTGACAAACACCTCCTGATATTTCACCTCGTCCTGAGTTTCTGTTGGGTAACTGAATGTGTGGGAGGCTAGTGTTGTGTGTGTGTGTGTGTGTGTGTGTGTGTGGGGGGGGGGGAGGGGGGTGGTGGTGCTGGGTGATGGAGGAAACAAGGATTGCTCAGAGACTGTCTTAATCAAGCTGGAGAGCGAGAAGGAGGGAGGGAGAGATAGTGAGAGAGTGGTCAGCGCTGAGAAAGAGAGAGAGAGAGAGCGAGAGAGAGGGTGGTCAGTGCTGAGAGAAAGTGAGTGAAGGAGGAGAAGGGGAGAGAGAGAGAGAGAGAGTTTGGTCAGTGCCAATAGAGAAAGTGAGAGAGAGAGAGTGCAGGTTTCCTTGTTGAATAGCTGTTGTTTTGAGAGAGCACTGTAACAGAGAAAAGGGAATGAAGGTTTGCAGTGGGCGGGGTGGCTGTGAGATATGGGGGAGCAAAGGTTTTGTTGTCGAACATGGAACGGGTTGAGGTTTTGAGTCCTGCCTTTGTCTGGCTTGCATTCCTCATGCACCCACTATGAATCCAGAAGATCAGGCAGGGGACAGTTTTCCGGAATGATCTTGGCAGTTTCTCCAGCCACTTGCTCCACTGCGGCCTGCATAGCCGACTGCACGATACAGGAAGCTGTGTGGACTATCACTGCCTCCTGGCTCTCGGCTCCACTGCTGAAGGCAAGAAACTCAAGCCCAGGGGCAGCATCACTTGGAGGGTCAGCGTCCCCTCCCTTATTGCCTGCCGAGCTCCCCTCCTCTGGCGAGTCATTCCAATTCACACATTTATGGGCTTGACATCCAGCAGGAACAACTTCATCAGAGCAACCAGGGGGCAGTATAGAGTCATGGCCGGGAGAGGCGGCTACAATATTCATTCCTTGTTCAACAAATCCCAGTGTTGACCTATTTGCACCTACATGGGCTTCCTGCCTTTGCTTAGTGTTGTCATCTGGGGGGAAGCAGGCAGGATTTGTGGTCTTCCTGACTGATTCAGTGAGATCGCAACTTTCCAGTTTCTGTGCAGCCTCCTCAATGGTCAACAGCTCTTGGGATTGTTCTATATTATCTTCCTTTGCCAATGGGCTTGATTGCAATAGAATGGGGCTTGGTCTTTGCAAATGTGTGGGTCTGGAATCATACGGAATTCCCTGCGCCCGCTCTTGTCTCTCTGACTCGATGACAACTCCCAGAGTAGCTGGAGTCAACTCTTCCTGTAAACAACCTGGAAACCCATCACTGCCCAGAGGGTGAGATGGGTTCAGTTTGGCACTGCCAATCTCACATTGCTCTCCCTGTGGTGTTAATTGAAGGGAAGGCATTGGTGACACAAGCTCAAAGTCACATGACCACTGGTTGCCATCTTGCCTGCCATCAACCAATGTCTCTTCACCAATGTCCTTGGAATGTCCCATCGCATCCTGGAACGTTGCTGGGAGGGATCCTTTGATCCCGACTGTCTCTTTCGCCCCGTCCCAGTGGATCTCAGCCTGGGAATCCTCAGAGGCTCCTGATACCGCAGGATCTTGGTGCCTATTCAGTGGAATGGCCGCAGTTTCTGAATGAAGGACTTTATTATCTGTGTGGGGGTGTCTTGAGGAATAGGCAGCTCCCTCAGTATCTTCACTCGGACTCCGGTTTCTCTGCTCTGCCAGTGGTGCCTTTGAGTCGGATGAGGCAGTTACTTCAGATTCCCAGGAATCTGGTGGGATTCCGGTCTCCGAACGGCTCTGGCTGCCTGAGAGATTTGTGCTTCTGTCGATAAAACTTTGCCAGTCCTTTCTCGACTTCACGAGATATCTGAAGGAAGCCCAGCCACTGGACCTTCTCCTCAACTTGGCCCGACTATCCATGCTTTGAATCTCTGGTTCCCCTTCTGGGGTGGCTGCTTTGGAATCATTGGGATCTTCCTCTGCTTGAGCACCGAGGCTAGGGCCTGTTGGTGATGATAGGTTCGGGTCGCAGCCTGTTGTACTGTGCCCGAGTCTAGGGACTTCTCTCTGATGCTCAGGTAATTGAGCAGGAAGGCAGCTCTGTCTCTGCCTCTCAGCCTTTGTCGGAGTTTGACCTGTTTGCTGAGCATTCAGAGTCCCTTCCTCTGCCTCCTCCTCTTCCTCTCGGTGCTTTCTCATTTTCTTCACACAGAGCAGTGATCCCCAAGCTGCACGTGACCCCCTTGCTCCCTTCGTCCACCGCTTGTTCCTCACTCTTGCTTCCTTCCCTGGTTTGATTCTGCATTTGACAGGGACCTGGCTCAGGGGGCTATCCTGTCCTCTGACCCCGGGCATGCTCAGTGAGGAATGACAACCCTTTTCTTCATCCACTTCTCCTGGGTATCCACTCCTTATACTCTCTTCAAACACTGACTCATCAATTCCTGGGGCCATGGCCCATGCTGAGAGATCGGGGTCCTCAGAATAGTTACCTCTCGTCCAGGGTCCAGTTGACTCGCCCTCCTGATTCCTCAGAAACCTGTAATTCCCCACCAGCTTGTCTTGGCTTCCCTTTGGATGATCCCCCTTCTTGGTTTTCATGAGGAATAACTTGGGAGGACCTCCTCTGGTTAGCTTCCTCACCAAGCCAGTCTTAGCCTTACTCTTGTTCATGGTAGCCGAGGATTATGGGATAGTCATAGCCATCTGGCTCATACCTTCAGTGCAATTCCAGGTTACGGTCACACTGTGGGTGTCCACTTATCTTCCCGGGCACACATTAACATCTCACCGATCAATGATCACTTCCTGTTAAATCTCCGATCTGGAAAAAGAATGGCTGCTTAGTACACAACATTAAGACCACCCTATAGAACTAGAAACCTGAAATAAAAGACAGAATGCTGGGAAAACTCTGTGGAGCGAGAAACCAGGTTAATGTCTGAGCTTAATGACCTTTCATCACAACTTTGCAGACAGTGACATCAACTGATGATACCAAGGAATTCTACAGCATAGAAAGAGGCCACTCAGCCCATCATCTCGGTACCAGTTGCAGGAAGAGCTCTTAAGCTACTCTCACCTTCCCATCGAAAAGCCCTGACCGTTTCTCCATGGCTCTGTCAATTTCATCTCTTCCAAATGCTAAGTTCCTTTTGAAAGTTATTATTGAATGTTCATGGCTTTATGAAAGGCAAAGCATACTTAACAATTCTCCTGGAGCGTTTTTTTAAGGATGTGACTCATGGAGTAGATAAGGGATGTGGTGTATCGGGATTTTCAGCAGGTTTTTGATGAGGTCCCCTATAAGAGGTTAGTGAGCAAAGCGAAAGCACATGCGATCAGGGTGATATATTATGTGGATCAAGAATTGGCTGTCAGACAGAAACAGAGAGCGGGAGTAAATGATAACAAAGTGTGGAGCTGGAGGAACACAGCAGGTCAGGCAGCATCAGAGGAGCAGGAAAGCTGACGTTTCAGGTCAGGACGCTTCTTCAGAAAAATGGGTCTTTTACTGGTGAAAGGCAGTGACAGAGTTCGGTCCTTGGGTCCCGTCCCTTCACGTTTTATATCAATGACCTGGATGAGGGATCTGGACACAACATTCCAAGTTTGCTGATGAAACAAAACTAGGTGGGACAGTGAGTTCTGAAGAGATTGCAAGGAGGCTTCAGGACAAGCTGAGAGAGTGGTATGGCAGATGCTGTACAATGTGGCTAAATGTGAAGAAAGACAATGTTATTTAAATAGTGAGAAAGTAGGAACTGCCGATGCTGGAGAATCTGAGATAACAAGATGTAGAGCTGGATGAACACAGCAGGCCAAGCATCTTCTATCCGCCTCCCTCTCTCTCCCTATTTATTTCAGAACCCCCTTCCCCTCTACCATTTCTGAAGAAGGGTCTAGGCCTGAAATGTCAGCTTTCCTGCTCCTCTGATGCTGCTTGGCTTGCTGTGTTCATCCAGCTCTACACCTTGTTATCTCATTATTTAAATAGTGATCTGTTGAGATGTACAGATCTGCAAAGGGATCTGGTTGACCATGTATGGCCAATGAAAGTCGACAGGCGGATGCAGCAAGCAATTTGGTAGGGAATTGGTACACTGGCCTTCATTGCTCAGACTGTAATCCAACCAGTTTGAATTCCACTCTCTCTCTCTGTATCCGCTCCCTCTAAACGTGCCATCATCTTAAACATACCTATTAGGTCACCTCTCAGCCCTCTATCAATCCGGGAACAATGAACTCATCGATACTGAGCTGGCAAGATCATAGCTGGCACTAGCCTATCACAGGCTATTATGTCGGTCTGGTTTGAGAAGCTTCTCCTCATTGGAGGAATCTAGGACCAAAGGGCATCATCTCAGAATCTCAGTTTTAATCTATTTCAGACAGAGATGAGGAGGAAGTTCCTCTTTCAGAGGGGAGTGAATCTGTGGAATTTGTTCCCAAAAAGGGCTGTCGAGGCTGGGTCATTAGGTGTCTACAGGGCTGAGACAGACAGGTAACTGAGGGTTCTGGGGAAAAGGTAGGCAGGTGGGGAAGTGGAGGTGTAGTGTTAATAACAGCTAGCCAGCAATGGTAACAGTGGATGTGGGTTGAAACCCTACCCCCACAAGCGATGGTGAAATGTGGATTCAATTGAAATCTGGAATAAAAATGTGCAACTATTGTTAAAATCATCTCATTTACAAATACCTTTTAGGGATGGAAATAACCAGGTTAAGGAGGAGGCCATTCAGCCCCTTGAACCTGCTCCACCATTCGATACAATCATGGCTGGTCTCATTTTGGCCTCAACTCCACTTTCTTGCCTGCTCTCTATAATTCTCCAACCTGGTCTACCGTCTGGTCCATGTGACTCTAAACCCACAGCAAGATGGTCAACGTTTAACTGCCCTGTGAGCGATTAGTGATGGGGCAAGAAATGTTACCCCACCCTATCAGACAAATGAATTATTTAAAAAAGTGGAGTTGAGGGTTATTAGAACAACCATCATCTCATTGAATGTCAGAGTAGACTCGATGGGCTGAATGGCCTACAACCTTATGGGGCACGCATGTTGATACTTACTGAGTGTCCCCTCCCCAAACAGTTTCGATTACTACAGTTCCAACTGCTCAACTAACCATTGGCTCTGTCAGCCTCTGCTTCTTATGCCCCATGACTCTGCCTTGGAGCAGACCCCCACTTTCTCAGGGAAATCTTTACCGCTGTGCTCTAAGCTCCCCCTCTGATAAAGGCGCCAAGATAGCCCTGCCAAGCACAGAGCCCCGTGAAGGGTCACAATGTTCATGATCTGGACTATTTGTTTTCTCATCCTTAACAAAAACTCCTACAAAAAGACCTAAAGTGTGAGCTAAGAAGAGCCAGGAGGGGACATGAGAAGTCTTTGGCAGGTAGGATCAAGGAAAACCCTAAAGCTTTCTATAGGTATGTCAGGAATAAAAGAATGACCACAGTAAGATTAGGGCCAGTCAAGGACAGTAGTGGGAAGTTGTGTGTGGAGTCCGAAGAGATATGAAAGGCACTAAATGAGTATTTTTCGTCAGTATTCACACAGGAAAAAGACAATGTTGTCGAGGAGAATACTGAGATACAGGCTATTAGACTAGACGGGATTGAGATTCATAAGGAGGAGGTGTGAGCAATTCTGGAAAGTGTGAAAATAGATAAGTCCCCTGGGCCGGATGGGATCTATCCTAGGATTCTCTGGGAAGCTAGGGAGGAGATTGCAGAGCCTTTGGCTTTGATCTTTATGTCGTCATTGTCTACAGGAATAGTGCCAGAAGACTGGAGGATAGCAAGTGTTGTCCCCTTGTTCAAGAAGGGGAGTAGAGACAACCCTGGTAATTATAGACCAGTGAGCCTTACTTCGGTTATGGGTAAAGTGTTGGAAAGGATTATAAGAGATAGGATTTATAATCATCTAGAAAGGAATAATTTGATTAGGGATAGTCAACACGGTTTTGTGAAGGGTAGGTCATGTCTCACAAACCTTATTGAGTTCTTTGAGAAGGTGACTAAACAGGTGGATGAGGGAAAAGCGGTTGACGTTCTGTATATGGATTCCAGTAAAACGTTTGATAAGGTTCCCCACGGTAGGCTATTGCAGAAAATTCGGAGGCATGGGATTGAGGGTGATTTAGCGGTTTGGATCAGAAATTTGCTAGTTGGAAGAAGACAGAGGGTGGTGGTTGATGGGAAATGTTCATCCTGGAGTTCAGTTACTAGTGGTGTACTGCAAGGATCTGTTTTGGGGCCACTGCTGTTTGTCATTTTTATAAATGACCTGGATGAGGGCGTAGAAGGATGGGTTAGTAAATTTGTGGATGACACTAAAGTTGGTGAAGTTGTGGATAGTGCGGAAGGATGTTGCAGGTTACAGAGGGACATAGATAAGCTGCAGAGCTGGGCTGAGAGGTGGCAAATGGAGTTTCATGCGGAAAAGTGTGAGGTGATTCACTTTGGAAGGAGTAACAGGAATACAGAGTACTGGGCTAATGGTAAGATTCTTGGTAGTGTGGATGAGCAGAGAGATCTCGGTGTCCATGTGCATAGATCCCTGAAAGTTGCCACCCAGGTTGATAGGGTTGTTAGGAAGGCGTACGGTGTGTTAGGTTTTATTGATAGAGGGATTGAGTTTCGGAGCCGTGAGGTCATGTTGCAGCTGTACAAAACTCTGGTGCGGCCGCACTTGGAGTATTGCGTACAGTTCTGGTCACCGCATTATAGGAAGGATGTGGAAGCATTGGAAAGGGTGCAGAGGAGATTTACCAGGATGTTGCCTGATGTGGAGGGAAGGTCTTATGAGGAAAGGCTGAGGGACTTGAGGCTGTTTTTGTTAGAGAGAAGAAGGTTAAGAGGTGACTTAATAGAGACATACAAGATGATCGGAGGATTAGATAGGGTGGACAGTGAGAGCCTTTTTCCTCGGATGGTGACGGCTAGCACGAGGGAACATAGCTTTAAACTGAGGGGTGATAGATATAGGACAGATGTCAGAGGTAGATTCTTTACTCAGAGAGTAGTAAGGGCGTGGAATGCCCTGCCTGCAACAGTAGTAGACTCGCCAACTTTAAGGGCATTTAAATGGTCGTTGGATAAACATATGGATGATAATGGAATAGTGTAGGTTAGATGGGCTTCAGATTGGTTTTACAGGTCGGTGCAACATTGAGGGCCAAAGGGCCTGTACTGCGCTGTAATGTTCTATGTTCTAGAGAGATAGAGAGAGAGAGAGAAACAGAGAGGGTGTGTGTGTGAGAGAGAAACACACACACAACAGACAGTGAGAGAGACAGAGAAACAGAGAGAGACAAGGAGACTTAAGTGAGAGAGGGTGACGGAGAAACAGAGGCTGAGTGAGAGAGAGAAACAGAGGGAGAGATAGAGTGTGAGAGAGAGACACACACAAGGGAGAGAGTGACAGAAACACAGAGAGAGTGTGAGATGAGAGAAACAGAGGGGGAGAGAGTCACACACAAGGGAGTGAGAAATAGAGAGAGTGAGAGACAAAGAAACAGAGGGAGAGACACACACATGGGAGAGTGAGAGACAGAGAAACAGAGGGAGAGAGAGAGAGGACAGAGAGATACAACAGAGAGGGTCAGAAATCACATGACACCTGGCTATATCCAACAGGTTTATTTGGAAACACAAGCTTTTGGAACCTGGCTCCTTCTTCAGGTGTTAGTGAGAGAGATGGTATCAGACACAGAATTTATAAGTAAAAGATCAAAGGGCCACCACTGATGAGGATGTACTAAACAAACCTACGATGCTGTTAAATCTTTAAGCAGTTAGAAGGTTTTAATTGATTAAAATGTATATGTAAATCCCCGAATTCCTTTCAAATCATTGCCCTGAGAGAACTAAAGGTTTTATCAGTGTAAAGAAGAGGTGATAATTTAGGTCAGACAATGTATGTTAGGTGTGAGGACTTGTCTCGAATCTGGATGAACACAGCAGGTCAGGCAGCGTCAGAAGAGCAGGAAAGCTGATGTTTCAGGTTGGAATCCTTCTTCAGAAAAAATGAAGAGGTTCTGCAGAAGGGTCCCGACCTGAAATTTCCTGCTCCTCTGATGCTGCCTGGCCTGCTGCGTTCCTCCAACTCCACACTGTGTTATCTCAGACTCTAGCATCGGCAGTTCTTACTATCTCCTTGTCTAGAATCTGTGTTTTGGTTTGGAGTCAGACTGGTTTTATTCTCTCACACACAGTCTCTCTCCCTCTCTCCTCCTCCTCCCCCCCACCCCGACCCTACACACACACAAACACACATATACATGCACACTCTCTACCACACACACACACACATACACACACACACACACACAAACATAAACACATGGGGTTTTTCTCTTTCTCTCTCTGTCTCTAGCTTCTCCTTGTCTCTTTGTAGAAGTTTTCATTAAGGATGAGAAAGCAAATATCCCAGATACATTCTATTTTGTTCAAAAAGCACACAATTTATAGACAGTCAGTCAGTGTGGCATTTTATAAATTCCTACTTTAGAAATAAAACCAGTCTGACTCCAAACTAAAACACAAACAGATTGTAAACAAGGCCTCACATCTAACATACATTGTCTGACCTAAAATGTCACCTCTACTTTACACTGATAAAACCTTTAGTTCTCTCAGGGCTAAAATTGTATCAGAGATAAAGGTACTGCAGATGCTGGAGAATCCGAGATAACAAGGTGTGGGGCTGGATGAACACAGCAGGCCAAGCAGCATCATAGGAGCAGGAAAACTTGACGTTTCGGGCCTAGACCCTTCATCAGAAATGGGGGAGGGGAAGAGGGTTCTGAAATAAATA